>CM063509.1:10897313-11007313 GCA_032207245.1 Pardosa pseudoannulata
TTAAAAAATTAAAATACATGTTTAAAATTCCCCATACTTTCTTGCTTCAAAACTTTCTAATTGCCAAGTTGCTAGTTATTAAAAATACTAGAAAAATGTTTAAACTAATCTTCATGAAAATTTAAAAAGTTTTGTCCAAAAAACGCTCTTTAAAAGGCTTTAAATTCACAACTTCCAGTTCTGAAGTCGCTACTTCTGTTTTGTTTTGACAGCTATCACTGATGTTTAAACACTGTATCTTTTCTTTAAAATGCCATAGAGATAAAACAGAAACAGATTTAGAAGCCTAAAAGTTGAAATTTTACAGCAGCAAAATAAAAAAAAAAATTATGATGTTTGGCAAAAAATGACGTTTTCAACATAGACGGATACCTTAACTGTAACATTGTATTACCAATATCTGTAAATACTGTATATTTCTTAATATAAGCCAAGGGTGTGATTTTTCTTCAAAAATTTACACAAAATTTAAAATTTTTATATAATCTAAAATAAGAAAAGAAGTATGTAGCTTTCAGATATGTTGCCAAGCTGAGAAAATAGGAAATATACTTTCTAATCAGGTTGCTGTAAAGTAAAACATTAGACTAATGCTTCTTAAACTTTTTTTTTTTTTTTTTTTTCTTTGTGCCATGGCATCCAGTTTAAGTATTTCAGATGTAAAGGATTGTTCATATTTGGAGAAAAACACAAGGCCAGGGAAGAGCAAACTTTTTTGGTTGTGGGCCAAAAGTCAAAAGAAAATAAATTTGGCGGGCCAAGATAAATTTTTCTGAAATTTTAAAAACAATATGCAAGTATTACGGTTTAAATATGTTAATGAGATGAATGAAATTGCAATTTCATTTTTAGAAGTTCCTTATACTGAGTTCGAAATGAGATATACTGAACGAGGCAAAATGCTCATCTGTCAGTCTACTTCTGAAATTATTCTTTCTAAGGTTCAAAGTTGAAAACACTTATTCACATATATAAGAAGCAAACATATCGCTGGTCTTCTGGGTGTGAGATAATAAATTTGGGATATAATATTTAAACGAGATAGAAAAGGAGAGTGATATATAATGTATAAATATTAGTTCTTTTAATTTGCCTTAGGTTGGCAACTTAAAATTCTATCTGCGGGCCAGATAAAACCTTCCTGTGGGCCATAGTTGGCCCATCCCTGCACAAGGCCATGTCTTATCACAATTTGACAGTGGTGAGGAAAATTAATTAAAATTTTAATTCTAAGTAACTTCATGCGGTCTTTATTAATTTCACTATTTTATGCTTACTTTTCTATATTACTGCTGTAGAACCCAGTTTTTGAATTGCAGTGCTAGACCCTATAGCTAATAATATTTTTAGCCATTGACAATAGTTCCAACTTTGGTAACCCTATATGAAAGTGACACACTTTCATAAATTTAAGCAATATAAACTAAACTAAACAAATTTAAAACATGCTATTTTTGATGGTTTATCGATTGCTTTCGTCTTATGTAGAAGTATGTTTTATAGATGATTAGCTGATCTGCTACAGCTGTAGTATTGCTATTTTGCTTATTAAAAGTTATAAATTTATATTTAAATTTTTCTTAATTTTCTCATTTCAGAATTTTTATAAATTGCATTTATTTTTTGCCATTATATATTTTCTTTTCATTGTTTTCTGCATTAACAATTTTTTTTTTTTTTTTTTTTACTGATTTGGTGATTTTTTGTCGCTAATGCCAAAAAACGTCGCAAAGAAAGGTATGTACTATGTACCACATCTGTTCCATGGATCCATATATAAGCCGATCTCCTAATTTAGGTCTTTAAATAGCTCCAAAAATTTTCATCTTACCCATGGAAATTAACGTCCCTTATATTTTTAGTTTCCTTTTTAAATTTCACAAATATTGTATTATGTTTTCTCTAAATAAAAAATATAAAGACCAATTTTTATTATTGTATTTTATTTTGTCCTCCAAAATGATCACTTTTAGGATGAAATGCTGTGCATTTTAACTTTTGGTCTGGTAATTCCTACCTTTATCAGGATCTTTAAGTTGTTTGATATTAAAGGTAAATGTAAATTATACTTAATAAAACCCATTTATTTTTTTCCCATTCTCTTGTACTTTTTTTTGGATATTTGCAGTGAGAAAATGTTTATGCTTCAGTATTATACTTGAAATAAATTAGGATTTATTTATTTATTTTTATTTATTTTTTTTTTTTTGGAGGGAGGTAGTTAATTGAGGACTTTGTAGCCTGGATTAATGACATTTTAATTGATTTTCAATGAGAAAAATTGATTTGATGTATGAGTAATTTGAGTTATGAGGTCTATTACATGATGATTGTGTGTGTGTCTATGTATATATTTGTATATCTTTGTTTATGTATTTATTTGTATAGGTTTTTTATGATCATTTTTCAGTAATATTTAAAGTAAGTTGAAAAGTAAAATTTTTATTTATATATTTTTATTGTAGATGACATGCAATCAGAAATTTTATTTCAAATTGCAAAAACCAATTTACCAAATGAATATATTCCTTATACTATCAAGTAAGTAATTTAAGAATATTTAAAATGGTTTTTAAATTTATTTTCTTAATTACTAATTTAAAAATTGTTCTGAAGTTACATATCTTAATATCTTTTATCTGGATACGTGTTATTACATTTTTCAGTGTATCAAAGATATATTTTCTCAAATGAGTGCTTGATGACACAAGCATAAATGAGAGGGCATTTCTTGTCATATTAATAAATAGAATATGCCTAAAAGAATTCCAAAAAAACATGTATATGAAAAAAAAGTTTTTTAAATATTTGTGACAATTAGTATTAAAATATGTTTCTTTAACCAACCATCATTCTAATTTTCTTCTGTAAGATTAAGAATCACTTAAAATCCGTATAATAAATCATTTCAAATTACTGTTTATATTAAATAATCAAAAAATACTAAATTTATAAGAGTTTGTTTGTCTACTGACTTGATACTAAGCCCTAGTCTGAAACTCAACTATACTATTTTTAATATTAGTTTATGTTTTTAGTTACTTATTAATGTGTTTGATGCCAGTTAAAGTACTATTATTTCTGACATCGTAAAAGCTGAGCAAACTAAAATTTTTAACAAAATTGTTGAATGGTATTCTTCATATTTAATGGCATGAAGCTAGATTTGTATACATAATCAAACGATCTACCCAATTTATATATATTGTGAATCTTTATACAGGGTTCCCACTCTTTTTCCAGAACAAAAATTAAAGACTTTTTAAGGACCAAAGTAATTTTTTATAAGGACCTACTTGAAATACACAGTATAACGACATAAATCCTATTTCCTAAGGAACATATTTTAATAATTATGAACCAGACAAGACATGTTCAATAAATGCCCTACAATATTTCAGAATTAAGCTATTAAAAATCTATAAAAATTAATATAAGATAAACCTATTTGATAAACATTTTTAAAAATGTACATATTAAGTTTTTTGAGTGATCAAATAAAAAATAAATTGTGAATGAAATATAATATTATAAACAGTACTTTCTGAGGGATTATATATATATATATATATATATATATATATATATATATATATATATATATATATATATATATACATATATATGTGTGTGTGTGTGTATACTAGCTGATTATACCCAACATTGACTGGGAAAGCAGAAAGTTTTAGACTTATCAATTACATTGAATGCAAGGAAAATTAAACTTCCATAAGTAACTGAAATATCTAGCCCCCCCTCAACCTCCATGCTTCGTTTAATTAAAATCTGTATAACTGTTAGCTATTAGGAAAGGGCAGCTGACTTTATAAACCTTTTCAGTATGCGAAAGATTATTTATTTGTCAAAAAAGTTTTCTAGCTTCTGACCATGAAAAGTACTAATAAACTAAAAGTACTTTCATAATATTTTAAGGATATCAAGGAAAGGAATTTTGAATTACTATGGTAATACAGTGAAAACATATATGTATTTCAGGATTTTCTTTTTTATTAAGACTGCACTTTTGACTAGAAAACACAAAAGAATGTTATAAACATTAACAAATATTTATTTACTATTCACAAAATAATTTTCCTGGAATACACTGAAAACATATATATATATTTGAGGATTTTCTTTAATATTAATACTGCCCTTTTGGCTAGGAAATGTAAAGAATGTCATGAACATTAACAAATATTTTATATATTTGACCAGTACTTATCACCTGTATTGGCATTCTTAGTTTTGAGGCAAATTTAACTCTGAACTTACAAAACCAGAAAGTTTGGAGAGTATGGTGAAAATTGATAGGAAATCATGTGACAATAGATAAATTGATCAAGTTCTAATTTAAAAATTAAAGAGTTTTTAAGGATCTTTGACAAAAATTAAGTAGTTAAGGTCCTTAAAAATGAAAGCTAAAATTAAGGAGTTCTTAAGGACTTTTAAGGACCGTGGAAACCCTGTTATTACTTCTCACTTTTCAGCAAAGTGTAATGTTTGATACGAAAAAGTGTTGTCCATAAGATTAACATGGTATTGTTGAAACTCAAGTTACACATATTTGTTTTTAGAGAGTTAATTTTACATTCAGAACATATTTATATTATTCTGCATCGCATATTGAACTTCAATGCAAAATGAAGTATTACAACTTGGTTAAACATAGGTGTGAAAACACTCATTTTATTGTTTGTAATGTTATAAAAAATCTTGAAATTTGATAAAATATAGCAAAACTATTTCAGTTACATCAAGGTGGATAGTGTAAAAACCTTCTCCATGAAAAAACACATACATACCAACTTTTATATTGATCAGACAAATGGTGTCCAAGTTTGTTAATCAGAAGAAAAAAACAAAAAACGTGTGTGTATAAATACATATCACCAATGATCACAGCTATGTGTGATATCAAAATAGGAGTTATCCAATGTATGCATAGATATATTATTATAAATGAAGGTTTTTAATAAAACAAACAATTATGTAAATTAATTCCCTTTTTTGTTACACACCTAATAAATTTAACTCAAGTAGTAAATTTAAAAGTTTGTGTCATCTTAAGTTGATGACAAACACTAATTAGTGATATATATTTCTTCTAAGTAATTTGCATATTTGTGTAAGTTCTATATTTAATTCAATATTGAGATAAAAATATTCTTGTAATGATATTAAAATTTATGAATTTTTTAGGATTATTTTAGAAAATGCTTTACCGATTGACAGTACATTTGCATTATTACAGTGTCTAATTGAAAGGAAAGTAAGTTCATTTGAAATATAGAAATTAATTCATTTGAATGTGAATAACTACTGTAAACTATATTGGTAATAATCATTATTCAATTGAGTTACAACAATATGTAATCATGTATTTTTTTTTCTTTAACATATCTTAATACTCAGAGAATTTACTGGACTATTGACGCATTTAGTAGAACTTAGAATGTTCTCTATTCAGAATTACCAAGTTGTTGATTTTAAACATACATAGTGTAGAAAAAAAATTTGATATTCATATGATTAAAGTTATCATTGCTCAGAATATCAGATTTCAAACAATTTATTACATCCCCTATATAATAATAGCCTAAGTTGTCTGTCCGCGAATTTATGAAGCGGTTGTACCTGGAATGGATACAGGCATCCATATTGGATTTTTTTATGAGTTAGGGTTAGCAAAATTCAAAGCGAGTTCGAAATCCACCCCATCCTCCCTTTTTGAGCATTTAATGTATTATTTCAAGTCTTATTTTATACTACACTCATTCTTGATATGAATTTAGTATAGAATAAGAGGGAGTAGCAAGGGCGAAGCATAATATTTAAATCGGACTGTGTTTACTCAACCCTCATATACTCTAATTAGTTCATTACCTGGGTGTAGGCCTAGCACGTTCAGTAGAGGGTCTGACTATTTGATCATCGTACTTCTAGGGTTCACGGTTCTGTCCCCGACTTAGCCAAATTTTTCTAAATGCCTAATTAATTTAATATTTTCTGCTTTTTCTTTTAAATTCTTATTCCTAAAGTTGTTTTATTATTTTTAAAATAAATGTTTATTTTTTCAACTTTTTATGACTTAAACTTTCTTCTCGTAATGTAATAATACCCTAAGTTATCTGTCTATCTGTCCTCGAATTTATGATGTGGTTGGATGTAGTATCAATAGAGCGTCCATATTGGATTTTTTATGAGTTAGGGTTAGCAAAATCCAAAGCGAGTAAAGTTTATTTTTTCCTAAACTATAGATCCGATTCTAAAATAAATTGGTATGAATAAGCGTCGTATCACAGCAAAAAATACTGTCATATTTAAAATGTTCGAAATTCACCTCATCCTCCTTTTCGAGCCATTATATCAAGCCCTATTTTAGGAGCAGGCTATTAAATTTATCAATTTATCACATAATAAATAGGTAAAAATAACAATTTTTTCTAGCATAATGTCGTCATTCCTTTAACTATATCATTTAATAATTTTTTTTTAGATTATTTAAATATCTTCTGCATGATTTCCATACGTTTTATCCCTAAACTTAGATATTACCTAAATAATTTTCTTTTATATTTGGCTTAAATAATAGATTAGGTACATAAGAGATAATTTTAATCGATTATTTTTGTAGAACAATAATTCTCAGCCAAAAAACAAACCATTTTTTTACCTGCCTCATAGAGTACCTTTACAATTCTGGAAAATTAAAAATTTTACTAATCCTGTCATATGACGGGCTATATGCTAGTTTTAGAATAAAAAAACATAGATATTTAACATTTGAAAGGAGTTTTCTTTTAAAGTAATTGAACTAGTATGTGTATTTGGAAAACTCATTAAGTACACAGTTTTGTAATGGAATAGGAACTAGTAAATATATATATAACTTTTACTAATGCTATAATAACCCAGATTGCTAACCCCACCACTAAAAATTCATTAATCCAATAATAAAAAATATCTTGTTAACTCAGGGATGATTGTGCCTCTAAGTAAAACCCCCTGAAATTTGTATCATTTATAATTAAAAACAAGGAACTAAAAAAAGTTAATTACAAATAATTGCAAGTTACTAATATTACAATTATATTATTGTTAGTCAATTTCAAGCAGTGATTTTAATTGTTAGTAGATTAAACTAGAGACTGCTTTAACACTTTGTGTGCAGGCAACGTATTTTTATGTTTTTTTGCAGTCTAGCACTGGAGTGCAGGTTACGTAAAAATACATATTTAGTAGATTTGTGGTGGATACCTACTAACCACCACATATCTACTAAATACATATAATTATATTTGTGTTGCTATGCAATGCTTTGCATTTTTCTTTCCACAAATTATAATTGTCGAGTGACTCGGTCTTTAGTTGTGTTATTTCGTCTTCCATCAAATTCCTAGTTCCAGAACGTACAAGTCGTGTTTTGTTAATTGGAAGCTCGTTTTTTTTTATTGTCGAATACAAAATTGATAAAATGAGCTGTCGTGACAAAGATAGTGATGAAGAAATATGAGCTGACAGATTATCGGACTTTTAATTTTAAAAATTGTTTATTTTTGTGATTTCGTAAAAATATATATATATTTTTTTTTTTTGTTAAATGATCATACAGTATATATTATAGTGTAAAATAAAAAGTTTCGTTCATAAAAACAAAGTAGTTTTCGATTTACTACGATTTTTCTGAATAACTAAACTTTTGCACAATTCACGAAAAACACCCGCTGTATGCGTTAGTTGGCGGTGAAGTATACTCGCATGCCAAGTGTTAATATTAATAATTAAAATGAAAAAATATTCCCAAACTTTTTTTTGGAGAATCTCTCTTAAATGTTAAATAAATTAGTCTTCTTAAAATTGGATTCTTAAATCTTGAATATTAAATAATTTTATAAAATTTTATTTTCTGGTACAATGCTAGATTACACTAAAACCAGTCACAGAAGTAAAATATTTGAAAAAAAGACAAGGAATAAAATAAAGAAAAGAGGAAAATATGAAACTATAAAAAATATTTTGATTTATATTATGCAAAAACAAATACCTAAATAATTTTTAATAATATATACAACTACTCAAGCCTCCTAACCAAAAAATGATTAAAACAGATTCAAATCAGAAGTTTCTTCTAATCCTAATTTAAAAAAAATTAAATAAATAACCCTAATAACTTAAAATTACGAATTTTTAAAAAGTATTTCTGAAAACAAATTTTTAATTAGTAATGTTAAGATTATTATTTGTTAGATTTTAATGTTTAAAAAAAAATAAAGATTTAAATAACATACACCCTATATAAGACAAGACTATGTTTTTCTAAGTGGAAAATTAAATATTTTTAAGTAATAAAATTTCCTAGTCATGATTAAGCTGCACTTCTTATCAATATCTGAGACAGTGGATTTGAATCACCTTTAAACTTAGAGCTTTGTAACTGGTTTGGTATTTGAGCACTAGGGTCTACTTTCACCTTATGCAATGGCTAAAGACATAGGGATTTACTGTTCAAAGTCGATTCTGAACAACTATGAAGAACTAAGTCAGTGTACCCATGGCAGCATCCTACTGATTTAACTAGTGTCATTACTATAGTTGTTCAATTTGGTTTGCAGATTTAAGGTGTACTTTTAGCTATATGAGGGCTAATGAGACTGGGACCTACTATTAAAGCCCATACCGAATGCTTCGAATATCAATGCTAGCAAAGTGGAATTTGAGCCACATTAAGTTTCGTGAAAAAAAAAAAAAAAAAAAGAAAACAGTATGAATGCTAGTTTTAATAGGCCTTGTCTGGCATTGAGAGAGAGAGGATAAAAACAGACTGTAGTATCCCAAACTGAAGTTGAAACCCAAAATTAAAATAAGTGCTGTCCCAGAACACTATCAATTTTTTAAATTTTAAACTTGCTCTCTCTTTCAACTGACTGTTTTTCCTCTAACCGAAATTGGCCACTCCCATCACATATATTCCGAAAACTTTCCCTTCTAATTGTTTATATCTCCTTTCTTCTGACCACTCGAATATATCTTCAAACCCTCCTCACAAACACCCTCAAGAGTTGCGAGAATGTGTCTTGTAACACTACACTTATGCAGTCAATCACCCCCCTTTGAGGGTTAAAGCTTATAGTTCAGCAAATCACCACTCTTCTACATCCCCTCCCAAAATGACTGGAAATGCTGACCATAGTAGAATATTTGCTCTGCAGCTAAAACACAATAACGAAAGCTTGACAAGAAACCTTTTTAACTTATTTTTAAAATTTTTTATGTTCTTTGAATTCAAATAACCATGGTGGATACTTGAAAATTCTGGGATACCCATGATAACTACTTAGTGAATAATTTAGAGCTTGAAAATTTTAACATTTGTCTATATTCAGGGTATAAAGTATCCGTGTACGTTAAAAACTTCATTTTTTGCTAAAAATTATAATTTAAAAAAATTTTTTTTTGTAAAATTTCAACTTTTAGGCTTCTAAATATGTTTTTGTTTTGTCTCTACAGCATTTTAAAGAAAAGTTACAGCTAACGGAAGTAGCGACTTTGGAACTGGAAGCTGTGAATTTAAAGCCTTTTAAAGAGCATTTTTTGGACAAAACTTTTTAAATTTTCATGAAGATTAGTTTAAACATTTTTCTAGTATTTTTAATAATTAGCAACTTAGCAATTCCAGTGGTGGAACAGCAGTAACAGCATTTTGGAGCAGACAAAATGCCATTTTGGAGCAATTGGAGCAGACATGGTCAGTGATTTTGGAGCATTTTGAGAAGATGTAGTTAAGGCTTTTGGAGCAGTTGTCGAAAGGGTGGTTAATTTTTTTTAAACATTATGCAATAAATAAAATATAAATATCAATTTGGGCTAATGAAACTTCTATCTCATAAGGATATTCTAATAAAAAAAAAGAGAAAATTTTAAATTGTATTTATTTTTCGAGCTAATATGTAAAAAATAGTGTATATATAAGTAGTTTTTAGTAGTTATATAGCACTTATAGAAGATATAGTAATAATTCACCTACTTAAGCCACCAATGTCAGATTGCAAATGTTAAAGTAGTCAGCATTTAAATACTTTTTTTGTTCCTTAAAAACATGGTTCTTTAATGTAATTTTTCTACTAATAAAGATTTTAAAGTATCACATTCGTATACAATTTTTAAAAGTAATATACAATGCAGACAAAGAAGTCAAAATTTTGGGAAAAAAGAAGGAAAAAAAATGAGAAAAATGCAAAAAAGAGGAAGTTAAATAATTATTAAAAATTAATGTTCTGATTTACTTAATGCAAAAACAAGTGCCTAAATATGAAATATGGAAGTATCTATATAACTTTTTATCAATATAAACAAGTACTCAAGTTTCCTAGTAAAAAAATATTTAAAATAGATTCAAATGAGATGCTTCTTCAATGTGCCTAATTAAAAAAATAAATAAATTCACCAACACAGTTGAACTTTATTATATTAAACTTTGAGGAACCATATTGTTTGTTGTACTTGAACCTTTAAGAAAAATGCTAGATCTCAGAAAATTATAACTTGTATAAGATTTACATAAGATTACATATTATCTTATATAAGATTTATAAAAATAGTATCTTTAATGATTTTAATTGACTAAAACCAAACAACTGAATGATTGAATATTAGAATGACCAAAAATGTAGACAAATTCAAAACAGTTTTGTCTTTTGTTATTGCTTACTATTTTAATACTGAATTAATTTATAATCTTCTACAGACATGATCCCAGTATCAAGATAGTTTAAGGAATATCTTTGTCCAGTACAGCGAAAAACATTTTCTTTCCTTGAGTGGCAGGACAAGATGTTATTAATTTCATGCACTTTACTTTTAAATCTGATTTCATAACTGCAAAAATTTTTTATAAAAAATGAATTAATAAAAACTTAGTAAATGACTGAAAGAAAGGATCCTTCTACCTCATTCCTAAGATTCACTATAAATGTATAAAATGGAGATTCGCCATTTATGGATAAATTAGCATTGTAAACAAAAGGAAAATCATGAGATCAAAAGTTTAATTTGTTATAAGGTGGTTTCTTAAAATAGGGATTTCATCAGTACATCAACAATTTAAAAGTTGTTTCAAATAGCAAAGCTTTTAAAATGCACTTCTAAACAGAACTTGAAAACTTTGTAACAACAAAATTTGTTATTAACTAGTTTGTAAAATTCTATTAACTTTTCTTACATTGATTTATAATTAATGCTTAAAAAATACAGTATAAGTTTAATTTTTTTAAATGGACAATTTCAAAAAATTTTTTATAATAGTAGCAGACCCAGAAGTTAAATATTAGAGGGAAAAAGGAGGAAAAACAGAAAGTAAAGAATAATCTTAAAATATTTATTTGATTTACATAATGCAAAAACAAGTACCTAAGTATGAAATATACCAGAAGCTAAATAATTTTTACTAATATAAACAATTACTCGAGTCTACTAATAAAAAAAATGTTCAATACGCGATTCAAATCAGAAGTTTCTCAAATATTCTTTTTTTTTTTTTTTTTTTTAAAGTCTAATATAAATGCACATTTTAGATATCAAATTTTTAGAAGGCATTTCTATAAACAAATTTTTAATTTTGTGACTGTAGAATTTCTATACCTTAATACTTTGTAAAGATACAATAATTATCATTAGATTTAATTTTAATCAATGTCTAGAAACGCATGATTTATATAATATATACACTGTATAAGGCTATTTTTTTAAGTGAACAATTAAAAAAAATTTTTTTTTAAATAGTAAAATTTCAAGACGATGATCTAATAGGACGAGCTTTCTTTCGGTATCTGAGCAAGTGGGTTCTAATTCTACTTTAGACTAACAGATTTATAACCATTTAGTTTCATTTAGTTTGGTCGGAGAGTGCTAGAGTTTACTTTTATGTTACCCGAAGGCTAAAGACATCGGAATTTACTACTTAATTACTACGATTCTGAACGGCTGCGAACAATGCGGCGGGATTCGAACCCGTGGCAGCGTTATACCGATAAATCGGGATTGCCGTTAAAAGTAACGATTTTTCATTACCAAATTTTGTCATCAACTTCAATACACCTGCGAAACTTAACAAAAAAAGTTGCAGATTTTTCAACAATAATTAACTTTAGTGCATATCCAAAATTCCGCAAGTTATTTGCAACAGTGTCATTTTCTCACAGACACTCCATAGAACAAAAATTCAGTCAATAAGATAAAGTATCGTTAGAAATAACTATAGGAGGGATTGAAATTTTAATGCTGTTACAGCGATATTAAAAAAATATCAATATATAAAACAGTATTACGATCGGTCTACACGCACGTGCTTTCGGGAGTTATGTATAAAGAAAGTACGTAGGTTGTTAAAACATACTTCTACTTCTATGATCGCAGTATTAATCCATTAAAAAATGTGCATTTTCCGGAACCGAAATCCAAAAAACGGTTGTTTTTCACTAAAAACTTACAATTACGGTTTAGTTGTACTATTATAAATAGAACCACACAAATTCTATGTTTCATTTATACCGCGTCACACGGCTTTTTGACCTTGAAGCACGTGTTGCGAGAATCAACTGATAACGCTTCTCTCCTGCTCTTTGTCAGAATAAAAGTGTAGATGCAGTAAAGAGGTAAAAAAAAAAAAAAAATGAGAAAAGGGAAGAAATCTTTCAGATTATCGTCAAAATTTAAATATATGTGAAAAAAAAAAATCGCTCTTTCCTTTATTTTTTTTTAATTTCCGAAAAAAATCTGTTTAACAATCTCTGTTTTTTGAACAAACCCACAAAAATTTTCGTATTAGAATCATCCTTGAATGAGGAACTTTGTTCGTTACTTTTTGTAATTGGACCTTTAACAAATTTTGCTCCAAATCCGATGCACCTCCGCCGTGCAGCAGCCACTTACGGTACTTATCAGTATGTTTCTGGAAACTTGCTCAAGGTCAGTTGTTGTGGACAGAAGAGCACTCCCTCCTCCTCTCCCCCCCTACAGCTATTCTTTGATGATTAGCCTACATCACCTTCGACTGCTCACCAATCAATGTCAAAGCCCCCCTTTCCTTTAACGGAAATTACTATAAACTGTACGCTGGCGAAAGAAAACGAAAGGTAACTAACAAACTCTGCATAGCGGGATCGTTGTTACAAAAGATGGGAAAATGATTTTTGGAGCAAAAAAAAAAAAAAAATTTTTTTTTGTTTTGGAGCAGTCTGGCGTAATTGGCGCAGCTGTTCCACCCCTGCAATTCAAGAGAGTGTGGGGAATTTTAAACCTGTATTTTAATTTTTTAATAGTCGCTTTCATAAACTTCAAATGCATTTTTCCCAGAATGGTATTTTTAATAAAATGTTGACACTTAAAACGTGATTTCTCAAAAAGTTATTTATTAGAAATTTTATAAAAGCTTCTCCAGAAATAAATTTTTTAAGTGCAATTCTCTATGATAATATAAAAAATAAATCTAAAAATGTAAAAACATTAATTAGTTTCTACGTTTAAAGAAAAAAATTCTCCGAACGTAGATGGATACCTTATAAGGGTTGATAATGAATCAGTAAATGCAAGAAATACTTTAAACTTTTTCACTTGGCCCAATAATAAAATTGAATTTATATTTTGATTCAAGTGAGTGATTAACTGCTTAGTAACTAATTTAGAGTTTGAAAATTTCTACTTTTGTTAATATTGGGGGTTAAACAATTCAATATGAGTTTGATAACGAATTGTAAAAGGAAAAAATAATTTATACACTTGGTCCAATGATAAGAATTGGTTTAACAGGCACTTTGCATCTGTAGTACCATGGCGATGATTTCCTAATATTTGTGATATGATTATTTAAAGGTTAGTTATATGATATTCCTACATAATCAAACTGTTGGTATAAATAGATTAAGAAACTTATTGTCTGGGTTCATTTTGCAAAAGCACTAAATAGCAAGGCAAGCTTTAAAGATTTTAAAATATGTAAAATAATACACGAAAGAGTGAAAAAATTCTGTCTCATATTGGCTTAATATAAGAGTTAAAGTATTAAAACAATTACTAACTAAATGGCATAGTATTATGCAACCCAGTGCTTGACCATTGATATTTTAAACTACAAATTAGTAATAAATTTAATGATTCTTTCAGAATGCTTAAATTAAGAAAATTCAACAACTTATTTTAAATTTATAAAAAAAGTTATCACTGACAATTTCATATGATCTAACAGCTTATCTGAAAAAAGTAAATCTATATTGTTATATTAACAGATTTATCATGATTCTACACTGAATGATTTAGTTCTGAAGAAGTTATTGGACTGGACACCTACTTGCAATAAAAATGTGAAATTTACAAAGTTACTGACAAGCATTTTATCTGCATATGGGAATGAGGTAATTTCAACTGCTTCTCTGCTCAACAGTGTTCTCTAAATTATGTATAATATAAATCTTTTACGAACTTTTTTTTTTTTTTTCCAGTTTACTGAGCACCAGATACAGCTGTGTGATGAAGTAGTAAAGAGCAACAAAACTATCATTAAAAAAGCTGCAGAAAATTTGTTAAAAAGAATAAAACAAGAAAGAGATTGAATTTTCTATGTAATATATTTGAATAAAGTACAAACAATTTTTAGAGACAAAAATTACATTTCCAAATCAAATATACACAAATGAGAATGAGTCTATGATGAATGCTATTATTACTAGGAATTAATGCTCTCAAACTTTAACACTTTCAGCAGCTGCTTGTTTTTCATCATCAGTTTCCATCTTTTCAATATGCCCATTTTCTTGAGTACAGTTATCAGTTGATGGTTTTTCATCCTGAAAATAATTCAATGAGATTAAAAACAAGGGCACTATCTTAGTAAATATTGGCCACAAAATTCAGAAGAAAAAAAGTACTCATATTTCTCCTATAAAATTTCCTAAGTCATCCCAGTACATCTTTTTTCATAGAAGCTGTGACCCTATTTGGGTGAAGTTTGTCATTTTGCATTTATATAAGTAAAATGTATAGCTTTAGGTACATGATTAACAATTTTTACGTCTGGATGCACCTCATGGTTTCACCAGCCTTTCAATTAGTTTGATAACCTAAATTATTATAAATGAATGATGTAACTGAAAATCCTCTATATAATAACAGCCTAAATTGTCTGCTTGTCCTCGAATTTTTAAAGCGGTTGGACCTGGAATGGATAGAGGCATCCATATGGGATTCTTGATGAGTTAGGGTTAGCAAAATTCAAAGCGAGTAAAGTTTAAAACGAATAACTTTTAGTTTATAATTAAAAAATGGAACATTTATTAAATATAAAAGGAGAAATGGTTCTCCAAACAGTCGTTCCAATAGTTAGGGATGCAGCATGTTTATTTCGATTGCTTTTGCACGTTAAGTTTGAAACAGTCTTTTAGCAGTGAACCGGAATGACTTATAATCGGGATCTTCAATATCAAAGATTTCTTTGATTCAATCAATGTACATTGAACTATAGGGGGCATTCAAACAGTCTCATTGTTGATCACCGTATCACTATTGAGCTCGCTCGCTGGCTGTTTAGGATTTAACTGTACCCCTCGCTATTTGACATTGCTGTCCGAGTATAACTGTTGAACTTCGGCATATTTAGGATAATTTTTCCCGAACACACATCTTTGAACCAATTACATTCCACGGTGGTCAACTATCTAAATGAATTCAATGTGATTCTAAACTGCATTCACAATTTCGGGTGACTTTAGAGGAGTATGAAGACAAACAAATTGAGCGTGTACCAGATAATTCTCAGCCAAAAAAATAAAAAAAAATTTTAATTGCGTCATAGGGTACTTTACAATTCTGGAAAATTAAAAATGTTCTGATTCCTTCATATGTCGGGCTATATGCTAGTAATGAAATGTTTTTCTTAAAATTGAATCTAAATTTAATTAGTGAAATTTTGGCAAATTCTTCAATACTTCCCTTATATTTATTATTGAGTACTCTGACATTTGCTCACCCTGTAGTACACATATAGAAATTAAGACAATTTTGTATAGTACTTACCTTATTGTCCCCAGCCATCTTCTTAAACATTGCTTGGTATAACTTCTTTTCATTTTGCAGTTCTCTTTTTAGATGTTCATTACAAATATAGATATTTTTCTGGGCTGCTTTGTTAGATGAATCAGTTTCCAAAGCTTGTGTAAAGTAATCCTTAGCAACTTCATAATCTTTAAGAGCCAAGTGAGCCTTAATAAGAGGAGGAGAGAATTTAAAAGTTAGAGAAAAATGAATACTAGTATCTGTTAGTTATGTACATTTTATCAAGCTTAACTGTCTTATACATTTTTACATTCAAAATTATTTGACTTATATAGGACAAGATTTTGTAATAAATAAGACCTTCAAATATTTCTTCCATAAAATTATTAAATATTAGAAAGGTATTTAATAAAACTAGGCTACAAATCTAACATTAATCCTACATAATTTAAATAGTATATACAGTGAAACCCCTCTGAACCTCACCATACAGAGATTATTTGGGCGCTCAGAGGGGATGGCTGCTTTGAAGGGATTTATTTACTATAAGATAATTGCTATAATGTGTAATATAAACAAGTCTGACATATATTCCTTATTTACAATGAAATTTAAAACTTAACTGAAGAGAAAATAGTACTTTATTTCATGCTTTCTTACATTTTTATTAAAAAAGGCTACCAATTGGGTCTGTTTTAAGTTTTTACCTTTCTTCATAACAACAACAATTTCAAGTTTGTTTCTTACTTTAAAGCAGACCTTTAACCGATTCATTTGCAGCCGCTTTGGAGTTTTCGATAATTTCATCGATTTTTCCTAAAGTTGCTTGTGTTAAAAGTTTAGTTTGCTCTCCACTACAAATATTGTGAAGTAACAAAAGAGATAACCGATTTAATCTTTCTAAGGGGGAGGGGGAACAGTGGGAATGGACTTTGCAAGTTATTCCTAGGTCTTATATCCAACCATAAACCTGACCTTGAGTTTTTCCGCTCAAAATTAAAGCATAGAATGAGTAGAAATTTCTGAAAAATGAGATTGGCGATCCCACTCGGTGGCCAGTTACAGGGGGTTGGGTGGCTGCTGATACATGTTATTTTACCATTAGGTTTATGAGTTGAAAAATTTGCTGTTTAGAAGGATTGCTGCTTGGAGAAGTTTTACTGTACATAAATTATAACCATAATTTTAATTAATTTAAAGGGAAAACAGTTTTTTTTCCCAGCTTTGAAAAGGCAGGAAAACAGCTGAATAGATAATAGCTTTTATATAATTCCTCATTCAAAACTATGGTATTTAAGTCAACTATCCTCATAAGAGGGAAAAAAAAAAAAAAAAGACTATTACACATTTACTGAATCAAACTAAAATTGGTATAGCCATTGTAAAACAAATTTAGGTACTAGGAAAATTGAGAAATTTCTCTCATACACACATATGTTAATACAGCTCTTTGATTATTTGGAGAAACTTGCTATTTCTTATATATATATATATATATATACACACACACACACACACACACACACACACACACACACAAATGTGTGTGTTATCAACAAAGTGCACTTCTAGTACACTTAGTTAAAAAAAAAAGAATCATACACATTTGAGACATTGAAATTATCCACATTTTACACAAAGTGGTTTTGATTAACCCTTTGTATCACAGCAACTCTGATTTGAAAGATATTTACTCAGTAGGCTACAATGCATCATCTGAAGTATGTAAAAGAAATTTAAAAACTTTATAGCATACAAAATAAAAATTTAAAATCAAAAGAGTATCCACAAAAAACAAAACTATTTCTTACAAAAATTTTAAATTTCTCTAAATAAAAATTGTCTTTCCATAATAAATTTGAACTGACCTTTATAAAAATACTACTTCCAAGTTTTCGTTGGTCTTTTCAAAATTAACTAATCAAAAGTTTTTATTTTGAAAATAATATAAAATTGATCAAATGATAAAAGAACTTTGGTATGAAATGTAAAAAAAAAAGTTTAACTACCTATTCACAATACATATATACAAACCAGAATTTGATATTTCGCACAAATTACTTGCTTTATCATGTCAATATTTTTATAGCCACTCCATTAAACCACCAATAATTTCAGATAGATAAATTTTACTAACGTAAATTTAAAAATGTCTAATTTCATAAAAAATTTCAACTTATTTAACATTTATACACAGTATTATTTTCATCTTAAATTACTTTTTTTTTTTTTGCATAATATGTAATTTTTTATAATTTTAGCTTAGTACTTCATTAATTACCAAATTCTGATTTCTACAAAACAGGCCTGTTCAACCCAAATGATTGTGGGCTGCATTAGAAATTTTATTTTGGTAAGCCAATGTATACATGTTTTTAAGTAAAAAATTTATAACACTATTAACATTCATAAAAAAAAAAAAAAAAAAAAACGAACGGTTAACCTTTCCTGCAAAATTTTGCAGGAAGGGTCACACGTGGCTTGCAGTTTGATCACATACTGGTCTACAATTAAATTTAGAAAATGCTTGATACAACAAAAAGGTAATGCTTATTTAGCAATAGTGAGCTATTTATATAACTTGATTTCCTTTAAATTATGTATTTCAAATTACTCTAATTTCCTGCCTATAATCCACAGATTATACGTTAAATTAAAAAAAAATTTCTTCTAATATATATTATACGCCACTGCAGATTATCTGCTGTTAAAAATTATTTTTATAATAAAATTTACAAATATCTTTCTAAAGAACAATAGATGGTAGCACCTGCTCATATTTAGTCTTTTTTTTTTTTTTTTTAATTTTATCAGGATAAAAATCATTTTCAGTGAAGGACACATCAATTTGAATAAAAGTTCCTGATTAAATTAATATTTTCCATTTTGCATATTTATTTCTATCAAGAAATAATGCTTGTATAATCTTGAATGGAGGCTTAACTACCAGTTTAAAATTTTAACACAGATCACAAATAACCATATTACATTAAAATAAAAAGTTGCATTTTAAGAATTTTAAATATTAAAATCTTTATTTAAATATGCGTTCAAACATTTTATTTGTATCGTTCTTTCTGTACCAATTAATGTAAATTTTTAGAATATATTCTTACTAAGTCTATCCAAATTTTCACTTTGTTAATTTTTTTTAATTTAAAGAAAATGTTATTATTAAGAAAAAGGAGTTTAAATATTGAATTTTTTAACACTAGAAGATAAAACACTTTTTATTCTACATGCCTTGAATCAAATGAAATTAAAGTGGAAATTTAATCTGTGGATTATAGACAGGAAATTAGGGTATATAGACAGCATCCCCTATATAATAATAGATTAAGGTGTCTGTCGGCAAATTTTTGAAGCGGTTGTACCTGGAATGGATACAGGCATCCATATTGAATTTTTTATGAGTTAGGGTTAGCAAAATTCAAAGCGAGTTCAAAATCTAAGCCATCTCCCCTTTTTTAGCGTTTAATGCTATTATTTCAAGCCTTATACTCTCCCCGTTAAAAGCAGGCGATTAAATTTATCATTTTCGATACCATTCATATATACCACCAAATAATCACTGTCAATATTAAAACCTCTGCTCTCCATCCTATCATGTAATATGACAAGATAAACTAAAGCTGGCAACTAACATACGGTCAGTAAATGGAAAGAGTTCTCACCAGTTCATGTTTAAAGTAAAATCAAATAAATTTTTATACTAAAATCATTCTTAATAGGATGACAAAGGCGGAGCGTAATATTTAAATTTATATACTCTTTTAGTTTAATTGTCATATGCTTTAATAAGGACCTCTTTCATGTGAAAGCGTGGCGTGATGGTTAAAGTGCCTGCCCGTTTCATTTTCGTAACAGTTGAGTTGTCCCCGGCGCAACCAAGTTTTTCTGTATGTCTAATTCATTTTATATTTTTTGCTTTTACTTTTAAATTCCTTTTCTTAAAGCTGTTTTATTATTTTTAAAGTTCTTTTATTATTTTTAACAATATTTTAATTTAATTTTCTATATTCTTCTTTTTTTATTTTTTTTTGCTTGAATTTTAAATTGTTAAATTTCATTTTTGTTACTTTTTGTCGTTTTAAGTTTATAAAATTAATTTTTGCTAAGAAATGAGCTTTAGAATGTTTGCTTCATTTCTAATATTTTATTTACATTTTGACAATTTTTAAAATTAATTTTTATTTTTACTTAATTTTTTTTTATTTTCATCTTTTTTTTAAGTTTTTAAAATTAATGCTTTCTATTATAAACTTTATACCTCAAGCTCTCTATAATGGGAAGTAAACAGACTGGTTTTTAAAAATAAATCATTGTTTAAAAAAAATGTTATTCAATATAATAATGTAGAAACTTACATTTTTCTATCAAAGAATATTCAAAAGTTTAAATTTTACTATTCCTCTCAAAAGTATACAGCAATATTTAATAATTATTTCACTTAGTAAAGAGTAAAAAAGAATTGCTGAATATTCTTTGAATTACTCAAATTTTTAAAATCATCACAAAAGGATGGTGGAATGAAAGGGAAATATTTTTATTATAAATATGACCTTTTTTTTAGTTAATATATTAGTGAATAGATGGCGCCAACGAACCAAGTATATTTTTTCCTGATACTGTGGCGCCGAAATTTGAATGTAAAGAGAATGTGGTAGAACAGACTCAATGATTTATTTTTAGTTTAAAAATCGTTTGCAGTTTGTTACAAGTTTATCGTTTGCATATTTTGGTTTTTGATATAAAGTTTTGATAAAAATTAGTATGGAATTAAAAGTTGTTGTTCTAATAAGACTGGAAAATGTTTCGTTTCTTTTAATTGGATTATTATGCCTGATTAGGGGATAAGAATATAATATAGCTCAAACTAAGTGTATAACTAATTTAATATCGTAGTAATACGCGATAAGATATTCATTTTGAACTCTTGGTCAATCAGGGTTAGGAAAATTCAAAGTGAGTAAAGTTTTATACGAATAATTTTTAGTCAGTCTGATTGTAAAATGGAACAACATTTATCCCCTATACAATAATAGCCTAAGTTGTCTGTCCGCGAATTTATGAAGCAGTTGTACCTGGAATACATACAGGCATCCATATTGGATTTTTTATGAAATAGGGTTAGTGAAATTTAAAGCGAGTTCGAAATCCACCTCATCCCCTACTTTTCGAACATTTAATGCTATTATTTCAAGCCTTATTCTATACTAAATTCATTATAATAGGATGGCGAGGGCGGAGTGCAATATTTAAATTTCTGGACTGTTTTTACTTGACCTTTATATATTCTAACCATTTCCTTCACCACGTGTAAGCTGGCATATGGGGTAGAGTGTCTGCCCATTTGATCGTCGTACTTCTCAGATTGATGGTTCTGCCCCCGACGTAACAGAATTTTTCTAAATGTCTAATTAATTTAATAATTTCTGCTTTTTCTTTTGAATTCTTATTCCTAAAGTTGTTTTATTATTTTTAAATTTTTACAATTTTTCAAATTTTTATGATTTTTTTTATTAAATTCACGTATTACTATTATATCAAGCTCCATTTTAAGAGCAGGTGATTAAATGTATCGATTTATCACATAATAAATAGGTAAAAATAAAAAAAGTTTCTAGCATTATGACATCATTCCTTTAATCATCTCATTTAATCATTTATTTTAGATTATTTAAATATCTTCTGCATTATTTCCATACGTTTTATCACTAAACTTAGATATTACGTAAATAATTTTTTTAAGGTAATATTTTGTTGTAAAATAATTCTCAGCCAAACAACAAACCATTTTTTTACCTGCCTTAAAGGGTACTTTACAATTCTGGAATATTGAAAATTTTATTGATCCCGTCATATGACGGGCTATATGCTAGTATTTAATACTAGAACGACAGTATTTTCTGCTATATACCTAGAAAGACGAGGAGTGGTCATGTTTACCATTCTTTTTAAATGTCCCCAAGCCACACCTTTATCATGACTTGTTTTTTAAACATATAATAGTAATTAAATTTAATATTACCACATCAATTTCCCATTTGGTTTCATTATATTATATATTTTATGCTCATGACAATACAATGTATACATAACAGACATGCCAATATTCAAGCACTTGTGTCAGGAACAACAGTGCAGTTTGAAGTTTTAACATGCTAATTACAGATTATACATAAGAATACATCTTATTGATGTATAAATTAAAATTTAAAAAATTTAAACAGTAGTAAATTGTAGAAGGTAAATTAAAAATTAAAATTTATGTACTAAAATAAGTAAGAGTAGCTTTTTTTTTTTTTTAGCTTTAACAACTTATTTTTCAGAACAGTATTTCTTGTAGCAACATTGACTCTGATTAAAATATTTACATTTTTCTATCATCAGGGACTCTAAAGTTTGTCTATTCAAATTTGACCTAAATACAATTTGGTTTTTCAGCACAGTACTGAAAACTCTTTAATATGCAGCATTACTATGTAGAAAGAGTAATATTCAGCAGTATTTTTTACAAAACTCTGTATTTTTAATTGCTGAATCATAATCTGTTAGCTGCTCAAAAGTTTTGTTATTTTCCAGAGCAATCTGGAAGAGTTTCCGGAGTTATTAATTTTTCTCATTTATCTGGAGCAACTCCAGAGAATCCACAGCAGTTGGCATGTCTGACATAATCTATTATTAGCAAAATCCTACGAAATAAAACTCATTCATATGAAATTTTTCTAGTCATACAAATTTAAATCAATATCACATTTGGTAAATGATTTTAAAAATATATATACAGTTAAAAACAAGTATTGCATTATTTTTACTTACATCATTTCTTTTTACTGCTAAAAAATGCTTAAGTTTATCACATTGTAGAGGAACCACAAACTAACTTTTTGCAAGAGCAGAACTCATAGCTAGATGGGAGAGGTAATTTTCACCCCAAAACTATTTTGCATTTTCCTTTTTTTTAAGATAGTAATAACAGAAATAATATAATACTCATTAAAATATATTTACAAAATATATCCTCAAAAATATTTTTATAAAAATTTATATTATTTCTGTTATTTTTATCTGAAAAAATAAATAAATCGGTTAAGATAACACAAAACAATTTTTGGGTTAAAATGACTCATCTGCGATTCTAGTGTTAAATGGGCCATAAATTTGACATTCTTTGTTTTCTGCTTGAAACAGGCATGCAAAAATACTGGCAGTTGTATTGTTTAAGCATTATAAAAAAGTTCTATCATGCAACATACTGCATATTTTAAAATGGTACAATGAGTATTTTTCGTTAAATTTTTCTAAAACTATTTAATAAATACTTCAACCCAAACAAAATTTAAATCTGAATTTATTTGGTTTTTAAGGCATGTATTGTAAATTTGCAAAATGCTTTACATAGAAATAGTTACTCATCTACCATTATCTTTTCACTTGCTTTATAAGAAAGTGAATTAACAATTTTCAACATGTGTGTTTAAAATTTCTGATGCCAAAACTAATTTATTTTAAATCTTTTGTTAAATTCAAATCATATTGTAAACATTAGGTGATTTCCTTGAAGATATTGCAAGCCATTGTTCATATCTAGAGTGTTTAGATTTCATGTTGTAGATCACAAATTGTTTATTAAAATTATCTTCAGAAATAAATGCTAAGGCGTTTTTCAAACCAACCTCCCTTTTTTTTTGTTTATACTTCCCCTTTTCTTAAAAATAAATAAATAAATCTAACATAGGCTGAGCTATTTATTTGGCTAAAATGATTGAATCAACCTTTCTTGGTATACATGTTTGTTTATAGCATCAATAATAATGAGTAAAAATAAATTTATTTGCATGATCTTTTGTAAATAATTAAGAAGAGTTAATGAGCAAACAGAAAACTGAAGGAGAGTTTGAAATTTGTTTGAGATCAAAATGACTGCTTCCATTTTTCAAGAGTTAAATACACTGAACTGCTTGTAAAAATTTGTAAATTTGCAACAGCCCAAAGCCTTTTTTGGTTTAAATAAGACAAGTAGATGAAATATTTCTATGAGTAACAATTAAATTTACTTACTTGTCCTTTTCTAAAGAGTCCTTTACAGTTTTTATTATCTAATTCCAAAGCTTTTTCACAGTTCTGTATAACTTCTGCATAATCTTCTAGTTTTAAATAGCAGGCAGCTAGGTTAAGGTATCCAGCGAGTAAAAGAGCATTCTTTTTCTCTTTTCTTTCACCTTCAAGTTCAGATTCATATTGCAAAAAATTGATAATTTTTTTGTACTGTTTAGTAGCTACTTCATACTTCCCTTCCTAAAAATTAAAGACATGCCTTAGTAACAAATTACAATAATTACAACTTATTTATTAAATTAAGTAATATAGAATTTAACTTGAGCTGAAATGTCACTTCAGGCTCAGAAAAACCAATGAGAATTGAGAATGTTGACCAATCTAGTCTGATATGACCAGAAAGTGTGACTGCAGATAAGATGGCAATATTACAACATATTGTATAATTTTTCTGTACATTTAAGGTTTTTTATATTTTACACCTTACTAAAAGCTAAATTCTTCCACTTTGATTTTTTAAGATGAATCGCATAGAGTTAGCTATGTTATTGCATGGTTTGCCATAGAGGATATCGTTAGGAGTACTTTTGGGACACATTTCTGTTTATAACTGATTGTGAACAGCCACAGTTATTTAAGCCAGTTCTAAAGTATTTGAATCCATGAACTCTGGTACTGAAGAGCACCCTCCCCCATTCCTACATCATTCAGTGTTGCTAATGTGGACTCACTGATGTTAATCAAGCAGACCCAATCAAAAAAACTGGCAAAATGTTTTTTAATTTAATTTTTTGTATGTTCTCAAGTTTTACTTTCAAAGGCAAAAGCAATTGATGTAATTATTGTCCTCATCAGAACATAAATTTTGATGACTTTATTTCTAGATCATTTCTTATAGATATGTGTAGAAAAACTTTTAATACATTTTCATTTAGTTTTTAAAAAAATATATCAGTATATTGCAGTTTAATTAATCTAAATTAATAGAATTTTATGTTCAGTATTTTCATAAAAAAAAGGAATATAATGGTTATTAGATTCACTATACAATGGTTAACAGAGCAACAAAGCTGAAGTACAAAGTTTTTCATTAAAATAAAAATATTTGATCCCTTTAGGCATTAAGATACTGATTTTTTTTTTTTATAGCTAATAATTTTTCTTTGTGTGTGTGTGTTAGCATTCCCCTTTGCTAAACTAAGAAAGACTCTTTCCATTCAGTGATATATTCAACATTATAACAATATATATAATTTTTCTGTCTGTCTAGTAGCCTCTTGGAGTTAAACTCTTTGTAATAGATAAAATCTACTTTCGTTTGGCGAAACAAACTCACCTATAGTCACTGAGCTAAGATTTCTAAAATTCTCACAACATATTTCAGGCTGCACCAAGAATTACTTCCCCACCCCTAAGGTTATGAGAGGCAGCATGGCTAATTTTCGAGAAAGTTGACTGTTGGAGATGACCAAATAAAAATGTTGCCAGTTATTCTTTGAAAAAATCTTGTCATTCTCTCCACCACCACCACCACATCAATTTGGTGCTGACTACTGAGGTCCACAGCTGAGGTATAGCGTGTCCACCGCTATGTTTCACACATATATATAATAACGTCCACATAATTTAAAAATACTGTAGGGTGCAGTAGAAGAGTAGTTTGATGCAGATGTTCACTTACAAAAATATCTTTTATTTAGAACACCAGCTAACACACAAATCCTCGTAGGGAAAAAGAACACAAAACACAGAAATTATTTGATGATATAATACATTGCGATCTCAAAGGAAAAGCCACGAAATCTGTGTACCAGCCTTTTTATTAACTATGGGAAGGGGCGTGATTCCAGGAATTGATGTCATTCCAGTAACCAATCACTTCACTGTAATTAATTCTAGTTTATTCTAGAAGATATAGCATGCCATAATGTGCAGGGAAAAAGGAATCAACGGGGCTGCATTTCTAAATTCAAGGTGCCAGGAAATGAGTGTAAGCTGTTATTATTATGAAAAATGTGTTTTAGAATTTATTAATAGGAAATCTAGACTTTCAATGGAAAACAGAAAACATTTAAGTTAGATTTTACTTTAATAGAACTCTATTAATACAAATATATATATATATATATTTATATATATAAATCATACACACAAGAATTTTTAAATTTTTACAGAAATAATGTACACGTAGAAAAATTAATGTGTAGTAAAATTTTTTTAATAACATGAATGAAATCTACCTGCAGTTGCGAAGATTTTAAAGGTTTAAATCAGTGCAATTTAAATGGCAAATCAAATACTAAATAACAGATAAAAGGAGGGTACTTATCAGTTGACCATGAAGTCATCTAACACCCTAACTCTTACAGACCAGGTCACTTTCTAGTCTATACGTGTTGCTGTTACTGTCAATAGGTGGTGTTAATTTTTTAAAGAAAATATTTCCATACTGTTAACAGCAGCTAATCTGAATTTAATTCCTGTATAGTAGCTAAATTTTTCTATTATTTTGTTATAATGATTAAAATCTTGAATTTACTGGTGAATGAAATGCTGTATATTTACTGATAGTAATACATTAAAAAAAACTAGCAACAGTTGAGTTGTGATCATTACACATTTCTATGAAGCACAGTATTTGTTTTGTTAAGTCATGTTGTACTTTTTCCATTAAATTTTAAATTTCTATCACAATGTTTGTGTTATATTTTGGCTGTTTTTTCATAGAAACAGATCACAATATTTTTGTTAAGTAGAGGTGATCAACCTTATTATAATTCAAATATTTATCACTGTGTAGTTAACTTATAGGATAATATCACCAAGTAAAGTTGCATAAAACTCTGAGAGTAATTGTAAATATATAGTTCTTACAACCAATAAGTAGCCAAAACAGTACATACAAATGATAAAAATAAACTGCTAGCATAAATATACTTCAGTTAGACCAGAGTTTTCTCTGTGTCTCATTACAGAATAAAAAATATACTGTGCAAATTATTTAAGAATAAATTCTGCAAGATGTCATTGGACACACTAGGATAACTATACATTGGAACCAACTTACCTTAAAATACTTTGTACCCTTGTTTTTGACAATTTCAGATTGTTCGAGCTTCTCCTCAGAAGTCATATTCCAACTTTCTTTTTCCTATAAAGTATAAAATAACTATTCCTTAAAAAGTACTATAATTTACAACGTTTTGACCAATAAGGTTTAGTCAATTATGGAAGAGGAGGGGGGCACCAATAGTAAGTGACTTTTTAAATCGTGTTAACTTTTCCTCTCAAAATAGTCTTCTAAGAAGAATTTACAAGATATTTTTGTTAACCATAGTATATATATATATATATATATATATATATATATATATATATATATATATATATATATATATATATATATATACACGTCAGGTCTTGGGGTAGTTAGAAATTACGTGAGTTATTAACGATTTTAAAAAGGAAACTCTTTTATAATAATAAAATAAATAAAAAAGACCCACGCTCGCATAAGCTTTTAGGATAATCCAGTCAGGCAGAAGCATTTGATGAGTTTGCAAACAGATAAGAGTCAGTTAACGCATGGACATGGAACTGTGAACACACTCTACATGTGTCTTCGAAGAAAAAATGAGAATGGCGCAAGTTTTGCTTTAAATGAAACAATGATTTAATAAACTTATTATTATCAAGAAAGACCTTTCCATTTGCCTTAACACTGGATTATGGCATATATAAAGTTTATTATCTCATACATTAGACGATAACATATGTTACAGTATTATCTATCAACCTTCTAAACTTTAAAAATAAACTTACAAACTAACATGTTTCTAATTGAATAAGTATTATATAAGTATAGTTTTAAACTAAAAAAAAAAACCCTATTTTTTTTAAGAGAGATAATTTAAGATTTTTTCATATTTATTTTTTTATAAGAGAAATAATAATTAGCTTATGGCATGCTAAAAATGCTAATATTTCCACTTAAAGTTATACATTAATTTAATAATGATAATACTATCTTAAATACACTTATTTTACTGTCTTTAAGAACCCCCTCTTTTCCCCCCCCCCCCCAAAAAAAAAAAGGTCGCCACAAAATCCAGGCAAAATATACTCTGATAATTATATAGCATTTTAGTCACATAACATTCTTGGAAATATGCTAAATTTTGATCAGTAAAGTCTACATTCTTACAGCAGTGAGGTTTGTCATTCTTAGCATTTATCCGAGTAAAAATTCTAATTTTAGGTACATATTGGTAAAATTTTTCAATTTCGGTGCATTTAATAGTTTTATCTATTTTTCAATTAAAAGAGTCAAAATACCAAGTCAGTGGTGTATCCCTATTCAATGTGCAGTAGATATATTAAGTTTGCAATTTCTCATTCAAATAGTCTAAATGGGCATATATATATATATATATATATATATATATATATATATATATATATATATGAATAATGCAAGATGCAACTAAAAGTGATAAAACGTTTTCCTTAAACTTGAATTGGGATGAAAAAAATATCTAAATAATGTAAAGCATAATATTTAAAAAATTGCATTATCTAACCCAAAAAGAAAATCATAACATTCTTCAAAACTGTTTAATAAAACTACTTTTAAAAAAAATTTGAAATATTTAAAACTTTAATGTTAACTTGATGATCACAGTTTTGGCAATAAAAGAAAAACATCTAATCAAAATTAGTGATATTTTAAAAAATTCTTTTTTTTTTTTTTTTTGACAGAAGTTTGAAAAAAGAACCATCTGATATTTACCACAAAGTACCCTGGTAATTATCTGATGAGGGAGCAACTCTGTTACCAATAGTTAATAAATTATCAATTTATAAAATAAGTTTTAAAAACAAATTAAATCAAACCACCAATTTAATATAACACTTGATTTATGCTTTTCCTATCAAAACATTTTAGAGAAACATTTAAAAGGAATTTAAGACATTAGGAACTATATATTTATACTTAAATACTTAAAACAAACCTTTTCAAAGGAATTTAATGTAACTTCATATTCTACATTGCTGTTAGGTGGAATATTGAATTTTTCATTTCCTTCTGTTCCAAATGCATATTTAGGACTTAAAAATAATTTTGATTTTTCTCCTTTCTTAAATTTTTTCAAAGCTATATCAATACCGTCAACAACTTCACAAGCTTCTCCAACTTGAAATTTTACATCACGTTCTTCAAATACTTTACCAGCATAACTACCAATTAGATGCACTGAAAATAAATAAATAAATATATATATATATATACACTAACTATTTTAACAATGTTTAACGATTTATGATGTTAAACAGTTAATAGAAGAATAAAATTACCTTCAACAGTAGCTCCATCAGATGGTGTTAAATAGCCTTCTCCTTCTTGTAAAATGGATCTCAAAATTCCACCATCATTATCATTAGATAAATCTTCTTTTTGCCATTTAATTAGTTCGACATCAAATATTAGAGTAGCATTTGGAGGAATTTTAGGTTTGCTTCCATTTTTACCATATGCATAATCAGGATGACAAGCAAGTGTACACTTTTCACCCTTTTTCATAGTTGCAACACCAATATCCCATGCCTTTATAACTTCCCCTGTATTAAAAAAAAAGGAGAAATAAATTTACAATACAATGTAAATAATAAGAAATAATTAATCACTACACAGTTCTATTTCTTAAAAAGTGTTAAATAATTTGTTTACTCCATTCTTTAAAATGTTCATGGATAATTCACTATTTCTAAATTCAATCATTGCTAATGTTGGATTCAGCCCAGAAATTTTAAGATAAGCAATTAAGTAACAGGCATAGTGTGTAAACTTAATCACATAGTGATTAGTTTTATAAGCTTTAAAAATAAAGCTTTATTTTGGTTTTCCATTAACTGCTGAAATATTCAAGTTGTGTTTATAGTAGTCAGTAATGTCTGCCACTATGTTGATATATGAAAATAGATAAATACATATACAAAATGTAAGTTTTTTTAAAAAATAAAAAATTCTTATACCAAGAAATATGAGTAAATGATGTTGCTGATGCACTATGTCACAAGAAAGATGCAATAAAAGATACCTGATATATGAAACATTGTACCCCAAAGAACACACTATTTCCCTACGAAAATTCTTTAAAAGAAAAAAAAAAAGGACCACGATAGAACTTTATGTAGTTTTCTTTATATGAAAGGATTGCAAATGGAAGTAAGCACATTTGTAATTTGTATCTGATACAGAAACTCACACCAATACAATTGAGGGCTTGGGGAGCTCAATTAAGAGATCCCTCCGCACAGTTCACAAGTGTGAGAATCAATTTCATTCTTATCTTTGTCAATTTATGTGGAGGAAAATAAAAGAAAATCTGCAGGACGCTTTTCAGGATTCTTAAAATCAAATTAAGCATTTATATTCATGAACAGCACGGGATATTTAAATTAGGTAAGTGCTTTATTTATTTTATAATTTATGCTTAAATTTTGAAGGGTAACAAGTGTTGTTATAAATCAGATTTATATAATTTTTAATTTACTGCTTTTTGAAATTTTTTATTCAAAATTGTGTCTTAATTTAATACAAAATGAAGCAGAAATATTTTTAAACTATATTATTTTATAGTGTATTACATTGTTAAAAGTGATAGGCTAAATAATAAAAGTAATTTTAATACGATTGTTTACTATTATTGTTACAGAAGATCAAGAGGAGTTTTACCTCCCTTAGATAAGAAAATCATTTAACCCTTTTACTTTCTTTAGAATTTAAAGCTAAAAATTTATTATTTATTTAAAACATTTATCCTGTTCTTATATTTCCATTTTAAGCTAATTACTTCTAGAAGTAATTTGTACTATACTTTATTACTTTTTAATCTTTTGATAGTTTTAAAATAATTTCATTAAATAGCAACTGTATTTTATAAATATAACTAAATATTTTATAAGCATAATTGCCTAAATATAACCAACTAATGCTTATATTTTGCTTAATTTGCACCAATAGCAAAACTTCCGCACTGCCTAGTTCAATAAACAGTACAAAAATGCCTTTACATTAAAAACTCAAATTTAAATTTGTATTCATCTTAACAAAATTTCAAACCTTTTTTATTTGTACAAAATATGCATTAAGATAGGGTATAAACTTAACACAAAACAAAGCACAAATTGTAAACATCACTTGGCGACAATTTGGCGAACAATATTACAAAAATAGAGACAAAAATATGGTGGCCAGCCCCCGGGACTACCTAAGATACCTACACATAGAATGATTAATAAAAAGTTTTTGATTCAAAGTAATTTAAATTTTTCTTATAAGAACGACTGTAATATTCTTAGAAAATCATATTGAAATTAACAAAATTCTTAAGAACTAATTAGTAATATACATACCATTGCCAAGAGTAAACTCGAATTCTTCACCTCGATCAACACTAGAATCAAACTTTGTTCCATCCATTAATTTTCCAGTGTAATGGACATGCACACGATCCCCCTTTCGTGGAGTTTCATCACCTTCCCCGGGGCTAACTATTGTTTTATAAACTCCACCATCATTATTTGGAGATATATCTATGGCATCTGGCCCAGGGACATATTCAGGCTGATCACTTTCTGTCTTCTCTACTTCAGTGCTCATATTTGATTGAATGCTGAAATTATGAAATATTGTACTTCTATTAACATTTTTGTAATAGAATGAATCCCTTCAATATATATACAGCTTAAAAAATATATATATTACAATAGAAACATTAGAACTAAGATTTTATTCTTATGAAACTATTTTAAAATGGATATAAATATTAAGCACAGTTAAATTAAGTACAAATATATCTGATATCCAATTAAGAAGACTTCATTCCACCATACTTAAAATTTTTTTTATTTTTAGAATATGCAAGATCAGCAAATAAAAAATTCTAAGGCTGATTCTTAATCATTAAAACTAGGGTGTCTAATTCATACTCTCTTAGAAAATATAACAGTATTTTTAATTTCACATTACTAAAGATAATACTGTTCCGGGATTTAAATAAATGAACTTTACTAAAGAACTGTTATTTTATAAAAAAATGGGTATCTATCTCACATGTACATTATAATCGATAAAATACTTTTTCTTTATGAATATTTGTATCAATATTAAATATATATAAAAGTATTACTGCTATTATTAAAAGTGCAAAAATATTAATGGTTACAAAGTCGTGCATCAAGGTAATTGATTTTGAGCATATTATATTGGTAAAAGAGTTAAATAAATACTATACAAGTTTGAATAATCGCACAAAAATTATCAATACCTCTTAAAGCACTCAACATAAAGCGAAAGTACTATTTTAAATACCACTAACAAAAAATCGAGTTTTATATATATATAGACAAAATTTACATAGAGCAAAAGCAAAGCTTATATTGAAAATCCACGGGTAATTAAGCATTTGAATAACTATTAACTGAATAAAAATTGATTGATAAATGCAAAATTTATACCTTCAGAGAATAATTCTGCCAATTAAAAAATCGCTCATTAACACACATACGATTGTTATTTTTCAAATTTCATATTTACATTTATTATAAACATAAAATTAAATAATATATAAAGGATGATCAAAGAAATAACGAATTCCTAATAATTTCATACTATAGAAATTTTAACAGTAATGAACTAAAGAGATTAGACCAACAAACATGTTTAATTAGAAAGCAAATGTAATTAAAGAAAAATTTCATGAAACTAAAACTTTTTTACAATAAAGAAGCAAATATTTAATATTTCTTACTATAAAATTTTCGACAAAAGTAATAAGTTTAGCGGGAACTTTAAAGAAAGCCAGGTCTACCGCCGATCAAAAATGAACAAGAACACAAAAGCATTGGAGGAAAGTGGGAGCGAAAATAGAAATATCTAGAAACCACTAGCGATTGCGAATAAGCTTGCGTATTCACCACATTTCTGCGGCTGATTCAGTTACTGAGTTCGATCGCTAAATGTATTGCACACACTAAGGTTAAAATAGATAATGTATTGATTTTAAATCTAGAATAAAATCTAAAAAACTAAATAAATGAACTATATTTACAAATGAATAACTCATATCACAGTGCGTATTTCATACGTCACACTTAAAACTAATTTGACAGTTCAATTAAACTGCAACTGTCTTCATACTTTTGTAAACATCTGTGAGTGATAAATTTAATACCCTGTAGTATCTTACTGAAGTCCTTTTAATACTACAAAGATGATTAATGTTGCCTTCTCCGTGTACTGACTTCTATTGAAACAATCTTTCTGAATTTAGATGTCATGACATTATTCTTTAGTACTCTCTATAATAAAAATTCTTATTTGTTCTAAAATTTTAAATATCCAATGGCTTCCATATTCAAAAATCAAGTGCTCAAGCACTTATCCAAGTAGGTTTTATCCTTCTATTTTAATGGATGTATTGCATACAATTATACATTAACCTAATGAAAATTATAAATGTCAATCCAGTGTGAATGCTTTGAAGCAAAGCTTATTTAAAAAAATTAAATCTTTAGTTTCTCAAGGACACCTTTTACAACAAAATTTGAAATTTTAAAAAACACTTGAAAATATGAAAAGAATAAAATCAAAATTATAAGCCTTTTATTAAATAATAAATCAAATTCTGTTTTTCACAAGGGCCTTATTTTTTATTAAAGAAATGACAAGTTACTATCAGGTATTATAAACTTTATACTTTGTGTATGGATAAAAGCATAAGTATCAAACTTAAACCTGATCCGAACAAATTTTTCATTAGTACCCTTTCCATGAAATATGATGAATATTTTTTTACTTGCCATTTATATATGTTTATATATAAATGGCATGTATATGACATTCTTTTCAATTTGAATCGATGATTCTATTTTTAAAAGGAATACAGCTTTCCCTTGTTGATAACTCTTTTTTTAAATTTATGCATGTAACTGTCCTACAATATCAGTTTTATGCTATTAAATTTTTATTTTGGTATAACTTTCCAAATTGGTTATATAGAAATCATCTATAATATGATTAATTCTTTTATAACTGAACATATATTTTAGAGGTTTAAACTGTAAGTAATTATAAATCGAAGATTATATTAATCTGATAAATGTTTTGTACAAATTTTGATTTTCAGTTATAGCAATCAAGTTTTAACTGGAAATTCATATTTTGCAGTTTTAAGTTGATTACTTAATTTTATTAGTTTTTCATGTTATGAGTTCAACCTTAAGTGCAGAGTGATTTGCTTGCATATTTTCTGATTTCTAAATTTGTAGTCATTTTTACTACCATCTTTAATTTATTTTAGTTTTTAGTTATATTTTGTTTAGTTTGGTGACTGTATGGGTTTTTTTGTTTATATATTATTTGTGACTTATAGATGTATCTTGAATATATTTCATTTAAAAGCATTTTTTTTTCAATTTCTACTGTTAAATAGTAGATAGTGTTGTTATTTAAATATATTTAAAGAGTATATAAAAGTATGATATATTTTGTATCCAAATTACTATATAACTGAAGCTTTTACTCTTTTCTTTCTAATGGGCTGATATATTAGTTCTCGATGGTTGGGCAAATATTGACACAGGGCAATATATTTGCTGATATTTAAAAATTTTTTCTCAATTTTAAAATTAAACCACATAATTCTATTATGATTCTAAATCTATTATATATCTTCAACTTGGGGGGGGGGAACTCGACAATGGTCTGCTATTTTGCAACATGAGGGCTAGACTATGGTATTAACATTTAACTGGTATGAATGTGTTTCATAACCATGGTCTGACAAAACTCAGGCGACTAAAAAAATGCCCCTGGCGACTTTTGTTGCAGCTACTGGCATATTTAATACTTTTGGTTGGCCTGAAGTCAAAAAGCTACAGGATTTTAGAGAAAGTGAAATTGAATTGCTTTCTTGACATTTTGCTCATTGCCTTGCTATCAGTGAAGATGATATTTCTATAATTATTGATGAATGGTATGCATTCAAAGTTCTTGGGAAAACTTTATCTCTTAATTCTTTTTTTTAAAGGTGTATTTTGATAAAGGACATATTTCCACATTTAACAAATCTTCTTTCAATTGTACTGACCCTTTCGGTTTCAACATCTTCCTGTGAAAGCGGTTTCAGTACAATGAATGTCACCAAAAACAAACTATGTTCAAATTTAAAGAGAGAATCTATAAATAGTGTAATGTTTATACACTTAAAGGGACCATCTTTGCAGGAATTCAATCCCGAGAAGTCAATTGATAGATGGCATTTCAGAGCAAAAACTCAGACACTGTTAATTGTAATAATTTCTTTTAAGATTAATAGTTACATTACCTGATATAATTTTCCATAGCATAATCTAATCAAATAAAGATTTTCCTTATCCTTTTGTAGAAAAAACTCTATTTGATTATGAGTTGTCTATGTTCCATTCTGCAGTGAATGCGTTAAAATCATTAAGTTGAAGAAAGAACTTATGCCATCGGCTCCTAAGAATTTTTCCTGGCTCCCAAGATTTTACAACTTTTGTCAGTCTCTGTTCATAACACAATTGCTATAGAGCAGTCTAGTAGTCCACTTGTGTAAAAGTATAATTACATTATCTTCAATTGTTTGATGTAGTTAATTTTTAATCTGATTAACATTTTTTTTTTTTGTCTCAGCAGTAAAACAACCAATTCTAAGAAAATTTGTTTTACAAATTTTTTCCTATGAAAAATAAGATACTTGTTTTTCCTCTTAAACATGCTATTACTAATGAAATGAAAAAAAATAAAAAATTGCAAATTAAAAATCTTTAAAACTATCAAACAAGGTAAACAAAAGAATGAGTTCATAAAGTTTTCCTGTAAAAATTACTTTGTAAATATGCAGATGCATTATATATCTTTTGTGTACATTCAAGGCATACTAATTGGGGGCATTTAACACATTTATATGCTGTTGTCTGTTTGAGTTTTTTAAAAGGGCATCATAGGTAGGATTTTTAGGGAATCTAGTTATTCTTCCAATTTATAAAACTATGGTTGTTGTTAATGTTCTGTACCTTATGTACTAGATTCAAAGCTTTAATTCTCCATTGAGGAAAATTTTTTATGTATTATATAAAACCAAAATTCAATAATATTAAATAACATGATTACCTTAGTTTTATGTACAGTGAAACCCACGTAAGAAGTTTTCCAAGGGCCTAACTCATTAAAACTTCTTAAATTCGAAATCAGGAAATAAGCGTTATTTATGCATATGTATATATGTGCATGTATGTATATATATATATATATATATATATATATATATACAGTAAAACCCACTTAAGAAGTTTTCTAAGAGAATAGAAAGAGAAAACTTCTTAAACGAAATTAATTTTTTTAAAAACAAAATAATTACATAGGTAATGAGGAGAGATTTTTTCTTTATAAAATAATATATAAACAATAGGTTTGGTTTTTCTCAAAAGTTTACATTTTTTGCATGCTTAAACAATCAGCTAATAAAGGAAAACAAAGTAATTACCTTAGAATATCTTTAATTCAGCTAAAAAATTTTGCTTTAAATAATACTGGAATCGATTTTATAGAAAAAACCTGTTATAGTTTTTTGTTTTTGTTTTTTATTGGAACTTTTTAATTGATAACAGTCCAGCTCTCTTAAGCTTTTAAAAACTTCTTTGGGCACATTTTAAATAAAGATGGCAACAATCGTGTTCAGCCATAAACATTGACCTTTACAAAGAGAGAGAGGAGAAAAACAGTAATCAAAAGGCAGCTATAAACTCGTTCTGTAAGTAATCTTAGAAATGAAAGAAAACTTTTTAAGCGGGAAAGAGTTTGGAACGAAATTTTATAAAATGGGTTATTTTAACATTGTATGAATAGAGGATAAAATGGGTACTGAAAATATAAACTTCTTAAGCGGGAACTTCTTAAACAGGTTTTACTGTATTTCAGATTTAACTATATGTGTTTTTTTTACCCAGATCTATAATTTACAGGAGCAGGATTAGACTTATTAGGAATTATCTAGTAATGACACAAGAAACAAATATCTTGATTTTATGTTTTAGTTGTTATATATTAAGGGAACCATCTTTGTGTAAATATGTAGTATAGCTATTATTATTTTTCCATAATATATGTGTGTAATTTTATTATTCAATTTAGATTTGCTAAGAATCTATCTCCAGATAAACTACATTTAAGCACATTGAAAGGTCATGGAGAACTACGTAACTTAGAATTAAATGAAAAAGTTTTAACAGAATTATTAGAACTGCCAGCTTGGTTAAATCTGACTCGTGCAACATGTAATCATGTTACGTTACAGGTTTGTTCTATTTTTTAACTAATATATCATTTTATTAATTATTTTTTGTCCTTAATGCATATATTTTAGAGATAACATTAATCAAATAATAGCTTTTAGAATTTGTTTTCATAAACTGTTAAATTGTCAAAGTTTTATTAAATAAGCTATAGAATAACTATATTTGTAAAATATTTTAATAAATGTAGAAAGTTCAAAAGAATAATGTAAAAATATTTAATATTTTTACAATAATTTTTCTTTGATCAAAGAATTCTATAGTTAGAATCCAATTTCACTTATAGCAGCAAATTGATGATTTAAATATTTATTGTTACACATTGTTTAATTGTTAAATAACTTAATTTTAAAGTATTTTCATACGTATTGCATGAAAATCTTTGAAAAATTTACAATTTTTTATAAAAATTTAATGAAATAGCTACACATTTTATTTTAGGTATTTGATTCCCAGTTCCAAATGAACAATCATGTACTGATCTTTTATTACTTTATACTATGTATAAATATGTATATATTTACAGTTGTTAATATTTATCTATTAGTCTGATAATAAATTTTATTAATTCCTAGAAATGTTTATTCTGATATTTTAAGAAAGCTTTTGCATAAATTTATACATATTGTCATAAAAAATTATACTTTTTTACACAGATATCATGGACAAAATTAAAGTCAGTTCCTATATATTTGGTAAGTTGATATGTAATATTTAAATTTTTATACTCATTAATTTTTAATAAATTTTATTTAAAAGAAGTGACTTTCATCAGAATATTCCCAATGAAATCTTTAGAAATCTTTTTTATGTTTATCATAATTGAATGATGGTTTCATTTTAGAATATTTTATTTAATTTAAAAAGCATATGAAATAGTACATTAGTGCTGCCTTTCTATTATGTTCACGAGAGACTGCAACTTGTGATATTCAGGTGATTGAATTTCCATTGCACATATACTTTCAAGCTTTCAGAGCAGTTTCAACTAGTGATTAAAAAGTTATTTGAATGAAATGAGTTGTAGCTTATGAAATTAATGAAATAGATAAATATGATTCTGCATATATAAAATTCATCAAGACACAATATATAATTTTTATATTTATGTATATATATATATATATATATATATATATATATATATATGTAAGGACAGGGACTAACTATCCCAAAGTTTACACCTGAAGCTCATTTTAAATTGTCTCTATTATTTTCCTTAGCCTGGACATGCTGGGCTGCCAAGTGTCCCGCTAAATTTCTGTCCTCAAGAAACACATCAGTCTTCGTGGCCGAACATAATTTTTATTTCATTTTCTCAGACTCAGACAAAATCCAGAGGCATCTGAACCAAATGGTGTCAGAATCAGAACGCTCTCTCTAATGCCTCTCTCTAATGCGAGAGACAACCAAATACATTATGTGGTTTAGTGTCATGGGAAAATGTTGATGCAACAGTTAATTGTTTAGAGAGAGTAACCTTTGATTAGAGCCATCTGCCAAAGTGTGGTGTTCCAGATGACTATTATTGCTGATCGTTACAGATTTTTCCTGAGAGAGTTATAACTTCCTAATTAAAATGCCAGCTATATCATTTTTTGCTTTGAGAATCAAAGAAATAATTTCAGGGTTCAGCTAAAGGAATGAAAACATTCTCATTTAAATTGGATGGCTGGGAAATATGGTTCATATAAAGAGGAGAAATTAAAATTTAGAATAATGAATGGGGAAAAGGGATAATTTTGGATAGACTTTAGGGCTTAGGTATTGATATTATTACATATATATATATATATATATATATATATGTGTGTGTATGCAATATATAAAAAATTTAACCTAAATGAATCTAAATTATTTTTTCCAATTTGAATTCCATAGAAAAGAGCCTCAATTCAAGAGTACAATCTCTTTTGTTTTTCCATTAGTTAAGCAATTTTAACTCCTTTTCTCATTACTAATCTAGCGGCAATTTGAACTTAGATCACTCAATTTTTCCCATTTGAGTGACCAGATAGCCCACTAACAAATCACAGAAATACTAAATTAACTTTTTTGGAGTGTGGGATTGCACACTGTCTTGCTACAGAAAATAAAGTTTCTATCAGATTTGAACCAACCGACAATGCCAATCAGATTTCTGATTATTTTTTATCTTTGTCTGTTGCAGTGATAAGTAGCTTTCACTTTTTAAATTGATCAAGTTTAAAGTCTGATAAATGAATCTATCATCCTGATAAGTGAATATAAAACTAGGTTAATTTTCTTTAAATAATTTGTCAGTCTTATTAACATTTGTCTTACAAAAATGTTCCTGATATTTTTTAATTGTATTTCACTTGCATTCCAGTTCACCCATGTTACTAAGGACTTCAGATTCAAGAACAAAAACTAATCAGGCATCAATCTAATAATGTGATTATTATAGGAGTTAAAAACATTTTCCTTCTGCAAACATTTTTTATCCATAAATCTTTCTGCATATATGTATTTTCCCCAAGAGATGACAGGAAAATGTTTGATGATGACTTAGATTGATCACACATGTCCTCAATAGCTTGCAATTATTCTGGTGAATCTATGCAAATTTCTAGCAATCTCCAAACTGTATTGATCTTTAGCTTGTCTCTTCATCATCTTGGACTATCAGTAATACTGTTTCTCCACTCTTTGCTATCTTTATACCAACTCCTCTGAGACATTCACTTATCTCTTGCTCTTACTGACTTGTTAAAAAGTTTCTGTCTTCAAGTTTTGTAATATTATTAGTGTGAGCAATTTTAAATACATTGTTTAAATTTGATACAAATTATTTGATATTCTTTCTGTGCCTTTTACACTTATGGCAAACACCATTTAAGAGTGTGTCAATTAGAACATGTTTCTAATTTTTTCTATGCACTATGGTATTCCTGATGTAGGAATGCTGTTTTTCTCTCTAAAAATGAGATATTAGTGTATAGCTAAGTTAGTACTTCCATTTAATGGTAGTTTAACTTCCCATAAGGTATAAAATAGCACAGACAGCACATTCAGTTAGATGCCAATTAGATGAAAGTTTGCTTCCTATAATTTAATGTCATTCATTGTCTATGAACTAAATATTTTGATTGCTTCTTAAATTGGAACTTATAATCACACTCAAGTTGAGTCATTTAGTGACTAGAGCAGACTGAAGATGTAACCATCGAAACTCATTAGCTTTACTCACTTGATACCCTCTTTTTCCATGATTGGTACATATCTCTAAAAGGAGCATATGTAAACTGATGTTAAAGCATAAAAAAATAAGGGTTTAGCACATGCACACACACATATATATACATATATATATACTGTATATTTCCTCGTATAAGATGATACATAAAACCTTATAATGACCCCCCAAAATTCGAGGTTGTTTTATATGACAGCTACAAAAAAATGTTGATTGCAAAACACCCTTATAAAATGAATCATTCACTCACCAATGTTTTTAAAATCCTGCAAAATCCCCACATTCACCATCTGAGGACTCAAGTACATTCTCACTTTCATTGTTGAGTTCATCCTATGGGCCCCATTCTGTACCTAATGAGTCAAATTCTGAGTCATCATCAGAATCCCATAATATACCATCCTCAGTGCCATCCATAGCATTAGAAATCCCACACTCTTTAAACGATTTTATAACTGTTTCCACTGTTAAGATCCAAACTTATCAGTCGAATAACCAAACAGAGACTTTACAAGACTCTTATACTTCCTGTGCTACTATATGCCAGCGAAACTTGGGTATTAAACCTAGACACCCAGTGTGCCCTAGATACCTTTGAAAGAAAAGTTCTTGAATCTGAAGAGCTATCTTCGGACCTGTAAACGATCATGGGTGCTGGTGAACCAGATTTAATTTTGAACTATACAGGCTTTACAAAGAGCCTCAGGTTACGCAAGTCATTCGTAGTAATAGACTGAGATGGCTTGGACATATCTGGAGAACCCCTGATAACAATCCTACTAAACTGTATACTTTTAAAAACCCTGAGGGATCCCTACCCGAGGACGACCACCTACAAGATGGCTAGACAATGTTGAAATTGACCTCAAATCCTTGAAAATTAAAAATTGGAAAGGAGTTGCTCTAGACCGTTTGAGTTGGCGTGCTGTCGAGGCAGCTAGGACCTATAATAGATTGTTATGCTCATGAAGAACTGTTTCCACTTTCACTTTTTCGCCAAGCGCATAACTAGTTGCATAGTTTCCAAGTTGAATAACTATGAATAGGACATAATTTCATAAACAAGTATGCAGTATTAATCAATGCAACAATCCCAATGTGGTGTTGCAAGGTGCTAAAAAATAAAATTTGTTAGTTCCATATATCTATGCATTACAATATTATTGAGAATTTTTGGGTCACCTTATATGGTGGTAGCAATATGATAAAATTGTAAAAATTGGCTAAAAATTTATACCTTGTCTTATTTGAAGGTTACCTTATACATGGAAATACACAGTATTTAGTGTTAGGTTTAGAGTAGGAAAAGGGGATGGAAACCACCTGGCCAGCTGCCAGGGCATCTTGATCTGCAAATAAATCATCTAATGAATATTAATGCCACAGCAAAACGTTAGAAAAGATAATCTTGGTACTCTGATATACCTTTTCTTGGCTGCAAATAGTGATTTTATTCATGATCCATGATTATTTTGCTAGTCAATAATAAGAAATAAAAGGGCACTGAAGAATATTTCCCCTGTGTTTAAATGGCTAAGGCTATCCCAGTTTGTGTAGACATATACATACATGCATTCATTTATCAGCATTCAAGGTAATAGCAACATTTCTAAAATAAATTAAAAAGAATTATATTTAAAGACAATAAATATATTTAATTAAGAATTAATTATATTTATTTAAAAGTATTAAGAAGAATAAATTTATAATCATAATATATGTATGTATAATAGTTTTTGTGAGTTTAAAATATATTTGTGTTAATTTCTTTAGTCTTTGGATGAAGTTATAGTTGAAATGCAAACCTGTGAAGATCTTAGACCTCCTACTCCAATGACCAATGAAGCTAGCTATAAGTATGTTCTGTTTATAATTAAAAAAAAAAGAGTTAATACAATGTTTTTTATTTAAAACTGGCAGCTTATCTAACAGATATCTATTGATAACCAATTCTTGTAAATTTATTGTAGAAATTTCTTTCTGTTACTCATATGCAGAAAGTTCTGTGCTTAATTTTCTTTTTAAATATGGTCTATATACAAATCAGATTTTAAATTGAGATAATAATTTTAAAAAATATTGAAAAAAAAAAAAAGATAAAATGTTTAATTTATTTGATATTAGTTTCAATTCTTTGCTTGAACTGTGCCATTTTTAAAAACTGAAATATTAGCAATATGTAAAGAATTAAATTCTACTTTTACTTACTTGGTCATCTATTTGGCTAGTATAAATGCATTTATAACATGTCGAATGTCACACAAATTTCACATGGCTTGCCTGTCTGGCGGACATGAATTCCTCATTATGCTTTGAATATTTTGGTAAAATATAAATTATAAGACAAGTTAATTTGTGTAATCATTCATAATGCATTTATTTTACTGAGATAACCAATGAATCTTATAAACAGAAGAACAAAGTTGCTTTATAAGGCACTCATTCGACCAATCCTCTCATATGCTGCTGAAACATGGGCATTAAGTAAAAGAAACAAAGAGACTCTGGATGTTTTCAAAAGAAAAGTACTCTGCAGCATTTTAGGAGGTTTGAAAGCAATGGAACCGGTAGGAGAAGAACAAATTCTGAAATCTATAAGATTTTTAAGGAGCCAGACATAATAAAATTCATTTGAAATGGGCAGGACAAATGATTAGAATGAATGATGACTAAACCACCAAAAGGATCTTCAAGGCCAAACCATTGGGAACTTGTAAAGGGGGAAGACCAAGAATTCGGTGGATTGCCTTGAAATAGACTCAAAGATCCTAAAAATCCAAAACTGGAAGAGTCTATCCAAGAAAAGAGATGCCTGGAACTCGATTCTGCAGAAGGCCATGGCCCACTCTGGGCTGGCATGCCATTGCAGAAGAAGAACTGATGATTCCCATGGGACTATGAACAAACTCAGTGCCAGTCACTAGTAAATCCTTTGGTGCTACAAACTGAGTGCCAGTCACCATTGACCCTCATGGCATTCAACTTGGTTCATGCTTCGTAAGATAAGAACTATGATGTAATACTAAATATTTCATATATGTATGTTGACAGTATGAGTCTTGAACTCAAAAACTCTCTATCGAAAGGACAGCACCCAGCTGTTTGATTACCATTCAACAATCATGATTTTGTAATCAAATGTGGTTCAAGTTGTAAACTTACCAAAATGCAAAATGTAATTTTTGAAAAAGGGAAATTACATTCCAATTTATTGCATTCACATATCAAGCATTTCTTGTACATTTTTTTCTTGTTTTTTTTTATCAGTTATACTCATTAATATTTTTCTGAATTTGTCTTAACTATAGTTTGAAATATTTTTAAACTTTTAAATCAATATCTCTCTTTTCCATTTTTTATTCATTTATCAGTACATAACACTCAAATTAGTATCCTTTGTAATATCAATTAATTCAAAATTAGGTACTCTTTATACTAGATGATACATCTCTTTTCTTGTACTTTTTAATTGTTGGAGGTAAAAAAAGAATTTTATTTGACGTAAATTAATTTTTTGATATCTAGATCTGGAGGCAAATATGGATTTTCTGACCGTGTAATAGATGGAATGACTGTTGTAGTTAATTCAGTAGTAATTAATTTTTCTTCTCCTGCATTTCAAGCATCATTTCAAGTAAGTTCAAAATATAATATTTAAATTCTAATTTTCTTCTAATTTGTCTTTTAAAATTAAGCACAGTAGGCTTTAGATTTCCATTAATTATATAGTTTTACCATTTAGTTATAACTTGATATAACTCTTCAGAAAATATGTTTTTCATGTAATTCTTATGGAAAGATTCATGGTGTAAAATATTCTATATTTTCCCGCCAAAAGCTAGCCCCTTCTCTGGGAATATTGGGTGCGTCTTTTGCAAGATTATACTTCACCTCTCCAAAATGTGGGGAAATCTTTACTCTCCCCCCCTCAGAGTGTAGGAGAAGTTACACGCTGAACTGGAGAGAGGCTAGGGGGCTTGGGATTGGCTAGAAAGGCTTGGTCTGAGGAGGTTATGCTCGGATGGTGAAAAAGTTCATGACCCAGCATTCGGGGGAAAACGTTGTTTGATTCTCTCGAAGTATGTTCATGCCTAGCTAATCGAAAATTGTAAAATGCTTAAAATGCTCCTTGTATATAACTGTGTTAATACTGATGTAAAATGTACATAGCTGTGAGTGTAGGAATAAAACCCAGAAAATCTAAGAAGCTTGTCTCGACTCGCTTACTACATCACAATGGCATTCTTTATGTGTCACACTCTTTATTGTTCTCATGAAATATAGAGGCAGAAACACTCTGCTCCTCAGTATTTAGAATGAAATTATTTTAGCTTGCTGGGTCTTTTTATTTATATTGTTTTATTTTAATAATAATGGACTAATTTACAAAGGATCCCTGTGCACAAATAGACATGGGGATCTCTGGTGGTATTATGTAGGAATAGTTTTTGAAGATTAATGTAAATTTACAACATTTTAACATCTTGTCTTTGTTGTTAACACTTGAAAATATTTGATGACAGAAAGATTTCCAAGAATCATGGTGTTATGTTCAAAAAGTTTAAGTAAAGTAGCAAAATATATTTGCTTTAAAGTAGTTAAGAGGAGGCTGAATTGTGGCCTGCCAGTATATATATCCCTTCCTGCAAAAAAACTAAAAATAGAATGTAAAATAAACCAAGACAAAGATATTTGTTCAGTGGTTAAAATGGCTGAATTAGCTTTTTTAGGTACACATGCTTATAACTTTAAATATTTTTTAACAAATATTTAATAAATAAATATTTTTTAAAAAATAATACTAAATATTTTTAAGAATTTTTTTTTTCTGCATGATCTTTATGAATAATTAGGAAACGTCAGGAAGCAAACAAAAAATCAAGGAGAAAATAAGGAAGATATGAGAGTCTTAAATCAGTTTTAGGTCTAAAGGACTCCTTCCTTCTTTATAGTGTTAACACAGTAATTTATTGATTTTCTGTGGCTATAGTAACATAGTTGATCCTTGAAAGTATATTAATTTTTTCTAGCTTTCTCGTGTTGTATTAGAAAGTTACTGTCCATTTTTCAAAAAGAAAGATCTTCGCTTATCCCGTATTAAAGATGCAGATAGAGGAGAAGTGCTTCTTTTCAAACGTTTAGATTGGCAAGTTTTACGAATTGAAGCCAAGTCTCGGGATAATGATGCAAATGGCCTTCGTCAAGATATTCCATTGACCCCTCTCCGACTTATTACAAACCAAGGATGTTGTAAGATGACTATTAAAAAAAAGCTCTGTGGTATGTATTTGTATCAACTGCTAGATAATGAATAGAACTTGCATGTACTTTCATACTGTTTTATTTATTTATTTATTTATTTATTTATTTTTTTGAGTAACTATTTCAGGATTTACATTGTTAATTTATTTAAAGTCATTGATTTTAAACATTCTTGTATGTAAAACGTTTTTGATGAAATATGATGGAAAATTGAAGCCCAGTGCTATTGGGGTAGTGTGGTCCAAGGTTCTATCCTTGTGCTGGACAAGGTTGGCTCAGTCTTTCATCCCTTCAGTAGGTAGACAAACTAAGGACCAAGTGTACTTGGGAACTAAACACTAGAGGTTGCATGTTAAGTTAACCACCTAACTGGGACATATGCTTCGCACTCCAGGGCCTTTTGGTATCGAAAATGGAGATTAGCACCTTAGGCCATGGCTCTTAGTTGAGCTATAGCACTGGGGAGTTGAGTTTAATGATGGAAATTTACATTTTATGGTGAAAATTGTTGTATAAATTTTAATGTATTATTTGTTTTTCATTTGACTTACATATGTCAGCAATTATTAACTTAGTATGTAATTTTAAATTTCTAAAGTTGCTCTTATTAAAATTTAGGTAATAGTTTACAATAAATTGTTTGCAGTTCATTTCAAGAACTAATACATTAAGCTGGCAACATTTGAATACTAGCTGCTTCATGCCCAATCTTTGATCTGTCCAATTAATGCTACTACAATAAAGGGTATATTTATATTAGTTTGAATGTTATAGTATATACTAGCAATAAAAGCAATTTCAAAAATAAAACAGCTCATTTTCATAAAATTTATTTTATTTAAATTTAATATTCAGTATAATTAAGAATCTCAAATGAAGTTTAATGTTTTTTCAAAATTGATATTAGTTTTTATATTAAACCACTAACATAAACAATAGTACTTAAGATTTCATTAAATTTGAAGCAGATCAGCTTATCTTGAAAAAAATATACTTCTCTATAAGCTGGAAGCAAGCAATAAATTGTGGAAAAAACATTAAAATTTTTTTTAAACTTACATTTTTTAAACTTATAAAAAAAGGATAGTTTCAAATACTGATCTTATAGTTTAAACTACCTCTGTTGCGTGCAATACATGAAAATTTTATTGCCACATGGTCTATCACTGCAATTTTCAAACTGGGCAGTAATCAAGGAAAGATAGCTTAAGATTGTAAAATTTATAATGAAAAAATGAAGGTGCTTAACATTTTAATTTTAAGCTGTCTTCTTTCACTATGTTGAAACCTACTAAGAAATGACCTTATATTTGTTTAGAGAAACAGCCAATCCTCTATTTCTGAAGTTCTCAAACTGGGTGCCATGTTGGAAAAAGTTTGAAAATCATTGGTTTTGCACTTTATTTTGTAGCAGTTTGATTGGAAAATTGTTCATAAATTTTAATTTTGGCCATTTTTGGCTTCTTTGTAACATATGTGGATTTTAAGTTTTTTCCCCATTTTGGCTTATGTATTTTTCAACAAAAATCACACTCTCGGCTTATATGTGGATGGGCTTATATTCAGAAATATAATAAATATATATAGAGAGAGAGAAAGAGACTTAGATAGCAGTCTTAGAATCAAAATGACAGGTAAGTTTTACATTTGCATCAAATAAACAGTTTCATTGGGGATTTTAATCTGTGTCCCCTCCCTCTCTCTCTCTCTCTCATACACACAAAAGAAGAAAAATTTCTTAGTAGGTTTTCTTTTATTCTGACTCATTAATTTGGCAATGACTTGTACCAAGAAATTCTAAGTAAACAATATGCAATAGTGACTTGTGATTTTCACAAGTGATAAAAGTGTTGCCAAATTCAGTACACTAGAAATTTTAAACTAAATTATCATATTTAACAGTAACTTTAATCGCATGACGAGTGTAGCTCGTCATTGTGCGGTATGGAATGAAAAACTAATGACGAGCTAGACTCGTCCTTTTACCGGAAGGGGTTAAGAAATTCCTGTTTAAAAAAATTTCCTACTTAAGATGTTGTAGTTCTGGCCCCAGTTTTATTCATATATCTATACATAGTAAGTTTTCCCAGTCATGAAATTTTACTTTAAACATTTTTCTGCTTGAGAATTTATGTCCTGAGAGGCTTCATTAATATTTTAAAATAGATATAAAAGTTATATTTTTGAAAGAATTGAATAATGATGCATGCAAGCAATAAACAGCTTTTCTCTGCAGTAATAATTGTTTCAAATTAGAGAGTTAATGCTCTACTTGTAAGATCTGACAAGTATAACCCTTTATAAGCAAAGTCAGTTCGGTTCTTTTCACTAATTATCCCAAACAAGAATGAAAGTTATGAATTACAACATTAAATCTGCCATAAAGAAACCAAGTACAAATTCTTGGGAATAAAAAATAAGGTAAATTAATATAACATTATTTATAGTTATTTATATTTGTATTTAAAGTTTTCTTTAGTTTTAAAAGAATAATTCAAATATTAATCTTTGTTAAGGTTAAGTGTTTCAAAAATATACATTCTAAATTAAATTACGATGATAAATATAATTATAAATGTAAAATAGCATTATACACCCATAAGAACTTTTTTAGAAGTGGAAAAACAAATTACTACTAAAATTTAGATAAAACATTTTGAAAAATATTTTAATTCAACTTTCTCATTTAAGAAGTTTTCCCACTTAAGAAGTTTTTGTATCTTGGAAAACGACCTTAAGTAGGCTCCACTGTATATGCATGTACATAATTGTGGATAGATTTGAACAATAAGAGAATATAAAATTCTGTTTCAGTTGCTAATAATATCTTTTAAATCTAAATTTCTAGATTGCAGTGTTATTGGATCAAGACTTATATTTGTTCTGGATGATTTGCTTTGGGTTCTTACTGATGCTCAACTTGTTGCTGCGTTACATTTTGTCCAGTCTCTTAGTGGTCTAGTGCAAAAAGCAACTGAACTCACTCAGAAACAGAAGGCAAAACAAAAATTGGAGGTAATGATTTTAATTGTCTCTTATTTACTTATATTTTCCTGGAAGTATTTAATATTTATATAAACTTTACTGGAATAAGAATGTGTAAGGTTATTTCTCTAAAAACTTTAGATCTCTATATTTAATAATTTTCACAAGTTAATTAAAAAGTACTGTAAAATCAAAAAGTTGCAATTTTGGTAATCTAATAAATACTCTTTTCTGAGAAAACTCAGTCTACTATAGAAGAGAAAATTATACAGCATGTATTATGTTGGAGACTGTCTCACATGGTGTAGCAAAACCAGAGCCAGACAGTGGCTCAGCTGACAACCCAATACAGTGCAGGGCCAAGTAGAATAGTATCGGAGCACACTGTTGGATATGGGGCTACACAGCAAATGTCCCACTTGCTGGGCACAGGAACATCACGACTGGTCCATGGATCAGTGGGAGAGAGTTTCCAGGTCAGATGAATCACACTGATGGCTGTGTCAGGATACGCCATGTTCCAGGTGAACAATTGCTCCCTCAATGTGCAGTAGATCATATGCAGGCCAGTGGTGGCAATATTATGCTTTGGGGGACATTCTCTTGGACATCTCTGGGACCTATTGTTGCGGTAGAGCAGACCATGAATGCTACAGAGTATCTGAACATCATTGTGGACCATTTGCACCCTTACATGGCATCTGTTTTTCCAGCTGGAAATGGAATGTTCCAACAGGACAATGCCCCATGTCACAAGGCTAAAATTGTGTTCAGGTGGTTCGAGGAACATGATGCTGAATTCCAGTGAATGTCCTAGCCACCTAACTCACTGGATCTCAATCCGATAGAACACATTTGGGATGTCATGGGACAGCAGCTCAGAGTTCAAAGACCACCCATTCGCAATATCTCGAGTTTGCGTAATCGTTGCTTAAACATCTGGTACAATCTGTCTCCGGCCATCTACCAAGGACTTGTGGCATCCATGCCAAGGCGGGTTGAAGCTGTGTTGCATGCCAAAGGTGGGCCAACTCGTTATTGGCAGGTGGTCATAATGTTTTGGCTCTTGAGTGTATACGTTCACACAAGGAAACTTTAAAACTTTAAATATCCATTTTGACTAGTTTTGTGTTGTGACATCTGTACTTACCTTACTTATCTCAAAAACAATTAGACACAAAATGTTGAAATTTTATATTTAGGCCTATTGTAACATCTAGTTGTGCACTTCCATTTTTGATTTCAGTCTATAATCTACATATCTAAAAATATTAATGCAACAAATATTAAAGTACTAACATTTGCTACCAGATGGAGTAGTTGAGTTCTACTTATTGTTGAATAAATATTGTGTAAATTTTAGATATTATCCAAAGATAATGTTTTAAAAATTGTACAACTGTTCACTTTAAAGAATTAGAGAATCATACATCATATTCAAATAAAATAAGTTTAAATGAATTGCTGAAAAAATGTATATAACATCTAATAGGCATATTTTTCTTAAAAGTCTTTAAACCATATCCTAATCTACAAAACAATTACAATACTTAAAAAAAAAAAAAAGAATAGGTGTTATGCTCTCTTTAAGTAATATGTTTTTTTGTTACTATCCTAGTTTCCAAATTATCTGAAATCCTTTTTATTTTATGAGTTGTACATTTTAATATTTAAAGTACTTACTCTTTAACTCTGATATGTATATATCATCAAATAATAAATATTTAAAGTAATTGGGCTATTATTTAAAAAACATTTTTATTTAAAAAAAAATTGAATGGGTACCATGCTTCTCTTAAGTAATGTTTTTCTTTTATTATCCAAGTTTCCAAATTATCTGAAATCCTTTTCATTTTGTGAGTTGTCCTTTTAGTATTTAAAATACTTACTCTTTAACTCTCATATATTATTTTTCAAAATTGTGCTAAATTATTTTTCTTTTAATTTATATCTCCTAGTTTAAGTTACATAGTTCTACTTTCCAAATATTTCTTTAATATAAACTATTCTTTCTGTTGTCTCATTTTTTTATAATAGTAATTTTAAATTACATTAAAATTCACACTTAAAAATTCTCTCTTCCACTGTAGCAACAACCAGACAAATTTACCCAGAGTCATTCCAAGTCCAGTATGTCTTTCTCTCCTGCATTTCATCGCCATGATGTTGTGGAGACATCGTACCATGTACTTTGCAGCAGAATAGATTTGCATTTATGTGATGATATGGATCCAAAAGGTCTGGTTGGTTAATTAGTTATATTATACTATAAATTGAGCTTTAATTTTAGGCTTAGAATAAGAACTGTCAGTAAAAGTTAGAAATAGTACAGTGTAGCTTCTCAAGAAAATATAATTCATTATTTTTTCCAGTTAAGGTACCCATCTATGTTCAGAGAACATTTTTCTTTAAACATAGAAACTAGTTCATGTTTTTACATTTTTAGATTTATTTTTTATATTATCATAGAGAATTGCACTTAAAAAATTTATTCCTGGAGAAGTTTTTATAAAATTTCTAATAAATGAAGAAAGTTTAGTAAAAAAATCGGTTTTTTCAAAAGGTCTAATTTTTTAATAAAGTAAATTATTTCAATATTTTTGGATGCAACAAATTTCTTATACACTGGACTAGTAAATCACCTAAAATCTTTGCTTCATTTACATTTGGTAAAAAATTTTGGTTCTTCAAAATCATACACATTGAATTTCTAATGAATTTTCATTACCTTTATATCTAACTATAAGTGTAACATCATTAATAATGATCCAAATTTAAAGCTTTTAGGTCATTCGTTAGTAAATACTATCAAAAGCATTCATAATAATTTTCAACAAAATATTTTGAGAAATCACATTTTAAGTTTCAACATTTTATTAAAAATACTGTTCTGAGAAAATTTAAAATTCCCCACACTTTCTTGCTTCAAAACTTTCTAATTGCCAAGTTGCTAATTATTAAATATACTAGAAAAACGTTTAAACTAATCGTCATGAAAATTAAAAAAGTTTTGTCCAAAAAATGCTCTTTAAAAAGGCTTTAAATTCACAACTTCCGGTTCCGAAGTCGTTACTTCCGTTTTGTTTTGACAGCGGTCACTGATGTTTAAACAGCTGTAACTCTTCTTTAAAATGCCATAAAGACAAAACAAACACAGATTTAAAAGGCTAAAGGTTGAAATTTTACAATAAAAAAATATAAAAAATTATGATTTTTGACAAAAAATGACGTTTTTAACATATACGGATACCTTAAGCAAGACAACACTAATGTAGATCAGCTTAGATCAGCAGTACTTCAAGTATGGACTAAAGAGTGTTTTTATTTATTTATTTTTTTGTGTTTGTAGGTCTGTGTGGTAAGCAAATTCAATTGGTATGATATTCAAGCAAGCTGAAATTGATTTGTTTTCAAATCGCAGATAGTTTAAACACTTATTAAAAAAAGCAAATAATTAATATGAAGATATTCTTCTATATGTATTCTCAGTAATATGGTTTAGAAGAGAAAACATTTCAGCTTTTTTTAACCCATTAAGACAAGAAATATTGTGTTTTTACTGCAAAGCAACATAGTATATAGCATATTGTAAAATAATAAGCTAAAATAAAATCTGAAATCATAAGTAATTTTAATATTCACTTATATTAGGCAAATATAAATTAATCTTGAAATCAGCAAATTTTATTAACATTTGAAGAAAAACTAAGAACTTATGATGAATTATGAAACCTATTATTATCTGGGACAATGGCAGACATGCCAACTACTGCAGATTCTTTGGAGTTGCTCCGGATAAATGAAAGAAATTGATAACTCCGGGAACTCTTCAGATTGCTCCGAAAAATAACAGAAATTTTTAACTAACAAATCATAATTCAGCAGTCAGACACAAAATACCAAAAATAACGCTGAATATAGTACTCTTTCTACACAATAATGTTGCATGTGAAAGAGTTTTCAGTACTTTACTGAAATACCAAACTGAATTTGGGTCAAATTTGAGTAGCAATGTCTAGAATCCCTGGTAATAGAAAAATGTAAATATTTTAATCGGGTAAAAAAAAAAAAAACTTGTCTTAAAAATAAGTTAAAAAGCTACTTATACATTGTTAAATGCATAAATTTTAATTTACCCTTTCCTACTGTGTGTTTATTTTTAATTTTATTTGATCAGATATAATTTAGAAACCAATAAGATATGCAATTATGTTTTAAAATTTGTTTGGGCTATTTTGTTTTTGTTTATTATGTATGTAAATTGCATACATTGTATTTCGTAAATTGTACTTCTTAGGTAGGTTATTAACTTTGAAAACTGCACTGATGCTCGTGACAGAGATGCCTGAATGTTGGCATGTTTACAGTGGTTGAACAAACTCTGAATAGTTCTGAAACAATACTGTTAAATCATAGAAAAATATATGCCTCCTTTAGGGTTTGCAACTGTTTTAAGCAATTGAAATGATTAAATATTTGTGTTTAGTTAACTTATGCATATTATGTCACACTTGAGGAATTTTCTGAAATTTACAGCTAATTATAGAAGTGTAACCTACAATTATATTTACGATTTCTATTGTGGCTGCAAGCCTTTGATTGGAAACATTTGTTCCTAGAGCAAGGAGAGAAGGGGAGGTTAAATTATCATATGTTGGGGGTGGACCTTTTTGGTAGATGGATGCCATTGTAGATATCTCTGAATGGCCAAGAATTATTTTTGATAGAAATTATTCTATATATTACTTATTTCAATTGGGCATTGATTCTTTTTTGTTTAGAATGTTCAAGATGCTGTGTCTGCATAACACACACACACCCATAAAAGAAACAAAGTTGGTAGTGTAAAAAAATGTTTAGTTACTCTACAAATTCCAAAATGTTTTGCTATAACTGCTAATTTATTATTTTATAATGTTACTTAGTTATTGTCCATTAATGTTGTATAGCAACGTAATTAACTGTTATATAGTAATGAAAATTTCACAATAAAATGTTCTGCTTCTAAGTGTGTACATAATTGTTCAGTTGTGTATTTTTTGTGTTTATCAAATTCCATTTCATTTATATGTCAAGGGGTTAATAAGAAATTCAGATCTGTTAGAAACATTTTTAATTAAATAAATAGAGTTGTCTATAGTTCATTGGATGAATGATATACATTATATAATTTAGTTAGAGAGAAATAAATAACATGTTATAAACTATTCAGCTTTTCTTTTATTAATGTTAATGCTTCTGAAATTAATAACTTTTGTGTGAATATTTAGATGGTCGATCTCAACACTCTCATTTGAAAGGGGGAGGTGCATTGCAAGTATCATTAGACAAGTTTATTGTTGATTATTATCCGTACCACAGAGCATGTGAGTATTATATCTTAGATTTTTTAATTTTTTTTTTAAATTATTTAGAAGGTCATCCATACTATATGGTAACAGTTTTGTGTTTTTATTTCTTGTTAGGATTTTGAAATAAAGAATTGATATTTTTACTTTAGTCTTATTAATGATTTCTACATAAAGTTTATTGATTTAGTTAAATCTGCTATATATTCATTATATTTATTGTACAAGATTTTTTTAAGCTCTCTTGCAATACTTTTAGTAGTAACTAGTAAATTTTCATTGTAAATAGTGATAAACCTACAGTTCTATTTGTTGATATTTCACAATTTGCACTATACTACATGTTTGTCAAGATTATTTAAAAAAAAAATCAAGGTTCTTATGAAAAAATAAAAAATAATCGAGTGACAAATAAAATGTTAAATACTTTTAATTCTGCAACAATGACTCCATTACCCAAGGAAACAAAATAGACTGCAATGAAAAAATAAAAATGGCAGAATGAAATTAAAAAATAATACATCAAATAATAATAAAAGGATTAAATAGTTAAATGATTTTTGATAGGGAAATCAAAACTTGCTCATTTCAAAGCAATTTTATGCACTATCACAAGAATTAAGTTGCCCCAAAGATTTTAATTATTTCAGGATACCATTTGCAGAAAATTCTATATAATATGTGCTTTGAGAGAGAGAAAATTCTTTCTCCATTATGCCATTACCCAAAACAATTTGACCTGCCTACAACCTTTCCAAGGTTGAACTGAGTAACCACATAATGTTTTTCAAGATTGCCAGACAATTCAAAATGCATAGCTAAATTCCATAGACCATTAACCCTCACATACATACTAAGGGTTTTATTTGCATATATATATGTAACATATTCAGGAGTTCATCGCCAATCACCATAATAAAGTCATAATCACAATCACATAAGGTAGTCTAGTTAATAACTTTTATTTTCATATTGAAAATAATTAGGCCTTACGTCACACACCACATTCCGTCATCTCATGAAATACTTCTCTTGCCCTGTCACATGACCATTAAAACCGGAAACACAACGACACCACTCTCATAATTTAGAACCTTGACCAACTTCAATTTTTACTGTTTTATATATATATATATATATAAAATAATCTTCATTTGTTTACGTAATTTCTTTACAATATTCTATTATCTGTGTATATCTAGTTGGTAGCCGAGATCATTGGTTGCATTATTCAGAACCATCATCTAGTCGTAGCACATGGGTTCAGCAACTTCTAACTCTTTTCAATGAAAAGTTGCAAACTAAGATGGATTTAAATGCTACAAATGAAAATATATTTTCTAAAGAGAGTCCAAAACATGGGATGCAAAAGTCTTCTCCGTCATCTACTGAAAATGTAAGTTATTGAAAGTAACATTTTACTTCAAATTCTATATTTAAGTTATATTATAATATATAGCTAATAATGTATAATATATATATATATAATTTATTAAGATAGTTCTTTTTTATTTTCTTTAGTTTTAGTTTTTGTTTTTTAGTTTTAGTTTTTTAGTTTCTTTTTTATTGAAGTTGTATGAATGTATCGTTAAAAAATTAATCATATAAGTACTTTTCATCTTAGCACCTGGTGTCACCTGAGCACATGTATTTACATGTATCTGTTTATATATATGTCTATTTATACATGTATATATAAATTTATATATATGCAGGGGGCAAACCTCTTGTATGCCTCGGATATTTTTTTCTATATTCTATGGAAAAAGAGGTTATTGACTGTCATTTTAAACGTAGGTAATTAAAAAAAAGTAATGGTAAAAATTTCATTACACCGTTTTATAATGCTAATAAAGTATGATAACAGAACTTGTGTTTTACTGGACATCTCATTGTTATCCTGGATGTTCTCTAGACATAAATTAGACCTTGTAAATGTCAAACAGATGCCCAGAAAATGTATGTGCTTATGAGATAATATATATATGTGTGTGTATGTGTGTACTCACATATACACACAGAATCTCTCACACTCACACAAATATATATGCATAAATAGGTCAGATTTTGAAAAATAAATTTAAGTTTTAAGGTTAATTTGAATATAGATTGTAATGCACTCATTAATGTTGCAGAATGGTATGTGTTGAAGTAACATATTTAAACACAATGTTAATGCCAAATCTGAAATCTTGCTTAGTTTTGATCTTTCGTTAAATTAACAAACTAAAGGGATTCGTAACTTTTGTATAACATTTAACTGTCTATTGTCATGTTAACATGGTTTTACATGTTTTATGAAATACTGCTCAAATATCAAGATATAAATGCTTATATAAATTATTTGAAAACATTTTTACAGTTTTTTTTTATTCCTAACTAAATAGAAAAGAATATTTGAACATAAAATGTAAACATTTAAAGAATGCTGATATTAAAAACTATAAATGTAAACATTTAAAGATCTCTTATTGTCCATGAAAAAATTTCATTCATGCATAACGAAAATTCATAAATTGTTACACTTATATAAGTCAAGATACTCTACACATATAAAGTATTTTACTGACATTTGAGTACATTATTTTAGAAGAGAATGTGCTACACTATTTTATATCAAGATATGATTACATTTCAAGTGAAAAGCTGATCTTACTTAAGGGAAATATCTAAACTTTGTTCTGAATTTAAATCTGCACTCTGTTCTAATAGATCAGTGTTATAGCTATTATCATTACCTGGGGACTTCAGTATTCTACAACTTCATATTATTCGTAGGATTTTTTCTTTCTATTTATAAGCTTTCAATTTAAATTTATTAATTATATATTATTTTTAGTCTTAAGTATTCTGCTATAATAATAGCTATCCAGTAATATGGAAGTCATTTTAGGAAGATGGTCTATTAATGTATATCTGTGATTGTAAAGTTTATTAGTGCACAGTAGTTGTAAATTTTTTTAATGATTGGACGGAGGCATTTTTTAAAGTTCCTTTGCATCGTACTAATATATATCTAAAATCTATAAAATTTAGAGTATAATATTAGAGTAAAATTTCGAGAAATATTTTTTGAACATCCAAAAGTTATTTCCTGAAAGAACAGGGAACATTTATTTATAGATTATCTCTTCTAATTTGCAGTTCTTAGGGGCTGAACTTCCATGCTTTTTTTCAAGCTTGTTATGAAGTACATGAACAGGAAGAAATATTTTTTATGTACTGTATTTTATGGACTATAAGACACACTATTTTTCTTTTAAAAAGTGCCTCCAAAATTCAGGTGTCTTATACTTAAAATTAATGTAAAAATATCCAGAGTTTGATTTAAAATCCCCACCAGTCTTAAAAACTATCTACAATCAAACAAGTGTGTCAGTGAATAAAGCAGTCGGGGTCTAGAGGGAGAGAAGATATTGTAACGTATCCGGTCCCTGTTTTAGGTGACACAAGGAAGAATCAGGTGTGTCTTGATTAATGAATTTATTTACACTTCTGCTGTATACATCATTTCACAACTACACACACAAAAAAAAAATTTCCGATCACAGGTAAGTGATTAGTACACGTAGGCTTGAGTAGAGTCGGGTACCTAAACTAAAATCAGTCTCTGCCGAAATATGGGTGATTCAACGGAAGAAACAATTCAGTATCTCTCGCGAAAGTTCACTGAAGTACTGGTAGAATATTGAAACACAGTGAGAGTTATGAAGGAAAAATGCAAACAATCCTGAAGAGGATTATAATAGAAAAGGAAACCCAATGCACAGGGTATCATTTCAATCTCAGCAAGAGGTATATCCCAAGACGGGATTTTACTAAATAAAACTCTCTGATAGAGAGACTTGTCGAGCCGACCTCTGAGTTAGCCAATGTGAGCTACTCCTTAAAGAAAAGATCCCAAGGTGGAATAATAGAAAAAAAAAACTCTCTGATAGAGAGACTGGTCAAGGTGACCTCTGAATTAGCTGGTTGCTAGCTAACTTCACTAAAAAACAAATCTTCTAGGTGAGGGGCCTCTAAGAGAGGGGCCTCACCCACAATTTCATTATTGGATCACCTAGCAATGATCTCATCTTCGAACAACTGGATTGGTCCGGGTTAAACAATCATCGGCCGCAAACCCAGGGGTCCCTGGAATTCTTAGCGGCTACCTCCAAGTCGTGGCAAATCCTTTGTCATTCCAGTGATCATATTTTTGGCTGTCAGTGAAGGTGCTGTGTTGTCTGGTATATTGTACCTCTACTATAGGGCACAACAGTGTAGACATCGTGGTGCCAGGGAAAACAATTCTTTTGTATCCACACAAGCGAAGTCCACCTCTCAAAGCAAAGTTCTTTGATGTCAACACACTGCTAAATCACGCCATTACAACATTATTGTTAAATCTTTCAAGTAATGATGGAAATGAAGAGGACAATAATTAAAACAAATAGGAAGAAGAAGAAGAGAAAAGTTCTGACAATGATTTTAAGGAATTTTAAAAGATCAACTAAGTAAGGTTATAAAATGTAATTTCAATATTATAAACTAGAATTTTTTTTAGTCTGGCTTTGCAATTTATAATAAAAATGGTAAAAGATGCTTAAATTAAGGTGTGTCTTATAGTCCATAAAATACTGTAATTCCTTCCTTTAAAACTATACATTTTCATCCAAATTATTGATGCTTTAATGGACTTTTCATTTAAATTTTACTATGAAATGCTTTTTGGTGTAGAGGCTTGGGGCTATTATTGCCAGACAATATCCAAATATATATAAGGTCTCTTTAAGTACTGGTATTTGTAGGTTCAAATTCTATTGTTTATATGGATGTTCATGAGCATTTTGCAATTTAGAAATAGATCTCAGTGTAATTATCCCTAATGTTAAGAAAATAATATAATTTACCAAAAACTATGAAGGCTTGATTGTTACCAAATACTTTTTTGTATTAGAGTTACTGAAGAGGGTTTGAAAACCTCTGCGGCATGCATACTCATAGTCATTTAAAATCAGCTTTAAACAGTAGGTCTCAGTCTCATTATTCCATGTGTTGCAAAAAAAGTAGATTTTAGCACTCCAAACCAAACCAAATAATGATTAAAGATCCAGTGTTTAAAATGAAGTTACATTTTACTCTCTTGTTTTTAATTTTAGATTACCTCAACTTCTCCTTCTACGCCCGATGAGAAACCACTTTTAACTCGGAAAGCAAGCACAGTTAGTAATTCATCGGGCACTTTAACTCCTGACACTACTTCCCGGAAGAGTATTGGCGGATTAAGTCGCAAGTCATCTTTGCAATGGAATTATCGTTATTTAATGTCCAGTTGTTTTGTGTTGAGGCTAGAAGATATTGTTGCCTATAAAGTGTCTACATCAACATCTTCACGAACACATGCAATTGAGAAATTTTTAATTTATAACAAAAGTGCTCATATGCCATCTGATATTAAAACAATTCATTTAGAACAAACTTCATATTATTTACCCGGTGAAATTGACTTTCCAGGTTAGTCTTTTTATATTAAGTTTGTTAAAAACTGTATTTAAATGATTTTGTATTTCAGCTTTTTAAGCGATGTGCCTACCCCATTATAGTGAAAATATACAATTTTTTTAGTTTGTTTTATAAGTATTTGAGATTTATTGTTTTTTTTTCTTTATAACTAGTGACAAAGTTATACTGTAAATAATTAACCATAATTGAAAATTTGGATAACAGAAATGAGCATTAGGGTTTCTGACTTTTCCACCTTTTTTTTACTTTCTGGGAATTTTTTAGAAATTCCCATTAATATAAATCATTCTTGAAATTCTAATAAATGTATCAAAATTTAGGAAAATCATAAATATAGTTATTTTGAATAAATACCAATAATAATTGATCAAAATAAGGGTATTCATAAATTCTAAAATTTTTATTTATATATATTGAGTTGAAAAATACATATTAATTAAACATTTTTAAAGTATGAATTAAGAAAGCGTAAATATTCTACTCTTTTATTATTCAGAATAATTTTTAGATTTGTTATGATGAACCCAACACCAGAAAAAACCCTCTTAACTTCAACTGATGTTGGAGGAATCACTTTCAAAGTCTCACCTAGTTTTATAATATGATTGTTATACTGTTGATTTGAATAACTGCAATTCTTGCTTTATGTTGCGATTCAAATTAGAAATCTTGCTAAATGAAGAACATAAAACTTGTATCTTTGAGTTGATAGCTTTTTCTGATTTTTTACTTAGTGTATAAGATTATTTACCGAAGTTTATGTGCTTTTTCTCTTGAGGGCAAAAAGTTGAACAGTAAATCTTCTTCCTCACAAAAAAGGTCTTGTCAAAATTCTTTTAGCCTGTTGAATCAAATTAACTTGTTAACCAAAATAGACTTTTTCTATTTAACTTCAGTTTTTGTTCAGGCAAGAATAATGTTTTACATAAATTCATTTAATTTTATTATAGTTTGTAGTCTTGTGTATATGTGTTTTTGTGCCTAGGATTAATGAAAGTATGACATTTTACAATTTCCTTGGAAATTCTCAGAACATTCCAGAAAAGAAGCCCTAGTGGGCATTTATAGAATTGTAAAATGTAAATTGTATGCTTCACTAACTATTTTCAATAACTTTTAATTATGTCAGTCTTTTTTTTTTTAACTTATAGATTCCTATTTTTGTTATTTATTTTTCTTTTATTTGAATTCAGCAATTGTATTAAAATCTTTAAATGTGGTTACAAAGAAGCTGTGTTTCTCATATTTGTTTGTAGTGAATATCATTTCTAAAAAAATTTTAAGGTATTGAAATGAACTTTTGTCAGAATGTTTTATTAGTTTCCAGCTGTTTTATAGACCGAAATCTATCCTATCCATATTTATTTATTTTAATGATATTACTTAGTAAGATTTTTTTTTTAAGAAAAAATTCAAGATTTGTACTTTTTTTAAAAAAATTATTGAAAATAGTTTATGACAAAGATAAATATGTTAGTTATATGCTGTGTTAGCATTACTAAAATATATTAATTCAAAATTTTTGTACAAGATTTGGCTTCAATATAAATTTTTTCTGATATTTTAATAAAAAATGCCTATATATTTGCAATTTATTTAATTTTCATACCTCATTTTATTTTCATCGAAATTTTCAATATTTAAAAAAAAAAAAGTATTTCAAAGGTAGGCACATACCTTAACCCTTAGTCTCACCATGTTACACATTTGCAATGTACACAAGAAGTCAATGCCATTTCTTCAGTAAGCTTTAACTGATGATTTTATTGATTGTTGGTACTTTTAGAACCCTGTAATCAATACAATATATTTGTAGAATGTCTTATAAAAGGCAATATTAAGTTTAGTTTTCATAGCAAAATTTTATTTCTCACTTGTTCAATTTCACTTGATTATATCTGATATATAAATTTTAGATTAATTTATATTTAAAATTGTATATACGAAATATTTGTTTAATATACCAAGGACCAGAAAAGTTTACAACAACTATTTTCAGTTAAGTACAGATTCATTATCCAATGAGTATTTATAAGAAATATCTGTGCATCAGAAGTAAAGGATATTGTGTCCATTTTTTTTTAAATTTGAGATTTTTGCTCATTTATATATGATTTTTGCTGTCCTCTTTCAAGCAAAATAGCATCACCCTGTTTTCCTAAACCTAAAAAATTGGAAAAAACACTATAAACCAACATGGTTTCAAGGTAAAGGCTCCATCTGAACATAAAACTTTTTATTTCTACTATTCTCACATGCTTATGAGCAATACATCTTTCCTCCTACCTCAAAGATGCTTAAAAAGGTCTTTACTGTGACCTAACTCAAACAAATTTGTAAAAAAAAGGAAAAAAGATTACGCTTTTCTGTGAAAATGTTCTTTATTACCAATGCACCCCTTTTTTCTTCTTTTTTTAAGTGTAGGTATATTTTTTTGACAAATGTATTTTTTTTTTATTCTATAAATTCTTTTTTATTTTATATGTTTAGAAAGGTATCTTCTAACATGTGACTAAAAATTTTTCAAATTAGTGTTGAAGATATACAAAGGGTTAAATATACATTTGAATTTAGTGTTTATTTTTTTTCTGATTCTTAATTTCATTTGTTAAATTAAATAATTTAATTAATTTTGTTTGTTTAATAATGATTGTAATAGAATGCAAATATTATCTCTCTTTATTATGCTCATAATGTATGCAATCATTTTCTTTTCAGTTCCTTCGCCGAATTTATTTCTACATTTTGGACCACTGAAGTGTTACTTGGATACACCCACTGTTTTATGGATTAATGCATTTTATTTAAATTTACAAAAATGCTTGGTAAGTTTTTAAGAATGCAAAGATTAGTTTTATTATTACAATTTGTTCTGTTTTTAGCATTATACCTAAATATACTTCATTATTCCAAATTTCAGATGTCTTTAAAAATAACAACATCAGAAAATCCATCTTTTATGAGCATCAGAGTAGAAGCTTTGTTGCCACAGGTAATTTCTATATTTTTAACATTCAGTAGCATTAAAAAATATAGTTTTACTTTAATTTCTAAATGTATTTTATGGAATGGTGATGGCAGGGTTTTCACAGTCCTTAAAAGTCCTTAAGAACTCCTTAATTTTAACTTTCATTTTTAAGGGCCCTTAAAACTACTTAATTTCTGTCAAAGATCCTTAAAAACGCCTTAATTTTTAAATTGGAATGCAATCAATTTCTCCATTGGCACAATTTGCTTTTTTCACTTTCTATCAGTTTTAGTCATATTCTCCTAACTTTCCAGTTTTTTAAGTTCAGACTTATATTTGCCTAAAACCAGTTCTAAGAATGCCAGTACAGGTGATAAGTACTATTCAAAGAATATATATATCAAGAATATATAAAATATTTGTTAATGTTCATAACATTCTTTTACATTTTCTAGCCAAAAGTGCAGTATGAATAATAAAGAAAATCTTCAAATATATATATGTTTTTCAGTGTATTATTGTAGTAATTCAGAATTCCTTTTTTTGATATCCTTAAAAAATTATGAAAATACTTTTAGTTTATTAGCACTTTTTATGGTCATGAGCTAGAAAACTTATTTGACAAATAATCTTTCGCATACTGAAAAGGTTTAAAGAATGAAAACAGCTGCCCTTTTCTAATAGCTGACAGTCATGCAGATTTTAATTAAACGAAGCATGGAGGGTGGGAGGTAGATATTTCAGTTACTTATGGAAGTTTAATTTTCCTTGCATTGAATATAATAGAAAAGTCTAAAACTTTCTTCTTTCCCAGGTAGCATTGGGTATAATCAGCTACTATACACACACACACACACACACACACACACACACATATATATATATATATATATATATATATATATATACATACATCAGAGTCATTTTTAAACCCCCAGAAAGTACTGTTTATAATGTATTTTGTTCACAATTTATTTCTAATTTGATCACTCAAAAAGCTTTAGATGTACTTTTTTCAAAATTAGTTTTTGTCAAATAAATATATATTATTACTAATTTTTAGGCATTTTTAAAAACTTAATTGTGAAATATTGTAGGGCATTTATTGAACATGCTTTGTCTGGTTCATAATCATCAAAATATGTTCCTTAGGAAATAGGGTTTATGTTGTTATGCCGTGTATTTCAAGTAGGTCCTTATAAAAAGTTACTTTGGTCCTTAGAAAGTCCTTAAAAAGTCCTTAATTTTTGTTCTGGAAAAAGAGTGGGAACCCTGGATGGTTATCACTGAAATAAACCTTGGATTTTTAAAATTTAAATAACTTGTAAAAATGCCAGAAATAGGTTTCTCATAAAGTTAGTTTCAAGTTCTTTATGTAAATATAATTTTTGTGCAAAGTAGTTTTTTAGAACATTTATTAGAAATATATAAGTTTTAATTTGTAGACAATGTTTTTTACACAATCATTTTTGTGTTTGTTCTAAAATTTAAAAATGATTTCTTGTATGTGTGAAATATAATATTCTGGGAATTATTTTTTAATTCAAGGGTGTTGAGATACAAAAGGTGAAAGAAATCTAATTAAAAAAAATTAATGGTTCCTGAATTTCTTTTTAGGTTGTTATTCCAACTGATTTGAATTCCCCTACTCAACCAGATAGACCAAGAACCTTACAACTTCAATCATCTCGAGCAATTGCTACAAACTGTCGTCTGGGTGATCATACAACTAGAAATGATTTGAATGAATGTTTACAAACTCTTGGCTCAGATGAAATGTTTTCAAACACTTCAAAATTTCCTTGGCGAGATGATAAGAAACCTTTCCCTAACATTTTCTTTGATCATGCTGCAGGTAATTATTTCAATAATCTTGTAAACAATTAGAAAAAAAGAAAATGATGCTATATCATACAATAGTAGAACTCCAACTTGGGGGGATATGGAATAAAAGAAATATAAAATAAAGCACTTGAAAAAGCAGAAAAATGCATCATTGTAGGTAGTTTTGTTCCAAACAAAGTAGTTGTGTGTCTTAGCATTTTTTGGTATTTTTTCTATTAAAATCATAACAGAGAAAGAGCATGAACTGTAGCAACTGAGCAATCTTTCTTGTGAATATTTCCATGTATAGTGAAGAAGATTCTTGTATAATATGCACAATCTGTTTTTAAACTAATGTTAAAAATAACTATAATTCCAAATGTTAGAATATATTTTATTAAAATCTGTCCAAAGAAAGTAAAATTTTGGAACTGAAATATTTTTTCATTGATGCATGTTTAAACTTCATCTACTCAAAAATTGCAAGTATAATTACAAGTTAAAAATATACCAATTCCCTCCTCTCCCCCCAAAAGCCAAACGATAGCCAAATGGTTAAGGTGTTGGCCTTCGGAACTGGAGTTCGTGGATTCGAATCCCACTACGGCATGGATGTTCATAGCCATTTAGAATCGGCCTTAAGCAGTAGGTCCCAGTCTCATTAGCCCTTGTGTTTCAAAAGATAGACCGTAGCGCTCCAAAACCAACCAACCCCCCCCCCCCTCAAAAAAAAAAAAAATTCATTGCCAAAAATATCTATTACTTTAATTTTATGCATGAAAAAGTTAATGTTGGAAATTACATAAATAAAAAATGTTAGAAAATAAAAAATAAGTTAATATTGTTTTTTGGTATTTAAAACTAAACTTATACTTTAAGTATAATATTTTTTACTTATACAATCATTCAACTGTGAAGTCAGATATAACTTTTTGCTATAAGAGGCAATATGTCAGTAAATAATTGACTTAAAAATTATGGTCAAGTGAGTCTGGTGCATGTATTAGATTTGCCTTATTGGGTGTGTGCTGAAGAGTTAACGAGTAAAGTACAGTGAAACTGCATAAGAAGTTTTTTTAAAGGGCCAAGAGATTAAAACTTCTTAAATGAAAAAATTGGAAAAGTGCATTAAGGAAAATATTTTACCTAGTATTAATTTTTTTTTTACCTCTAAATATGTTTTCATAGGTATATAGTGCTATTTTATAATTAAGAACAAATTTAATATTTTTTGTTTAATTTATTATGTCTATTTTCAAAACAACTAAAATTTAACCTCAACCAAGAATAATTTAATTATTTTTAACGTTAAAGAAAAGTTAGGTACAGATATAGACTGAAAGAAACTAGAAATGATATAATTATAAAAATTTACATTGACATATTTCTAAAAATTCCTGTTTGACCTCTTTGCAACAGATTTATTATTATAATTTAAAATTTTCATTCTTGTCTGGGATGGTTTGTAAAAAGAATCAAATTAATTTTGCTTATAAAAGTTTGTATATGTTGTGCCGTGCAAGCAGAGTGTCAGAATTAACTAATTTCTAAGAACTGTTATAATGATTTTTGAAGTGATATTTTTTTAATATTCTCTCAATCATTTAATTTTCTTTTGTATCTCTTTTTCGGCAAAAACTTAATCAAACCTCAATGAAATGAAGATTTGGAGTAAATAAAACTTCTTAAGCAGGAAAATGTTTAAAAGTTAAACTTCTTAAATTAAGAATTTTACAATAATAACTATATGAATAAAACTGGGACTAGAGAAAAAGAATGTCTTAAGCGGGGAAAATGTCTTAAAAGGGAACTTTTTAAGCAGTTTTCACTGTATTTGCCAAACATGCAGTTCTAGTTTCATGTTAATAGTACTAATATCTATCATACTATTTTATGTGATATATATAGTTCATGAATGTTTGCAGTTATTATTAAATGGTAATGTTGTATTACCCTAATTTTCGGCGTATAATCTGCAGATTATACGTTAAAAAAGTTTGAATTTCCTTCTAATGCGTATTATATGCCTCTACGTATTATCTGCTGCTAAAAATTATTTTTATAATAAAATTTACAAATATCTTTCATAAAGAATAATAGATGACAGCACCTGCTCATATATACACAGAAATTTGATTTTTTTTTAAATGAGGATTAAAAATTCTTTTCAGCCAAGGACACAGTGGCTTGGATAAAAATACCCGATTAAATTAATACATTCCATTTTGTATATTTATTTCTATCAAGAAATAAAACTTGTATAATCTAAAACAATGGCATTTTGCTGCATTCATTTTTTCTAATTATACCTCGCCAGATGGCACCATAACTGCAGTATAAAATTTTAATACAGATCTCAAATAACCATATTAAATTAAAATGGAAAGATGCATTTTAAGAATTCTAAATTTTAATATTTTTTTTATTTAAATATGGGTTCAAATAATTTATTTGTAGCATTGTTTCTGTTCTAATTAATGTAAATATTTTGACTATATTTTTACTGTGGTTAAACATAAAACTTTTTTAAGTCTCTCCAAATTTTCACTTAATTAGATTACTTTTTTTAATTTAAAGAAAATGTTATCAGTTAGTAAAGAGTTTAAATTTAAGTTTTTTAACACTAAAAGATATAATACTTTTTTCCATATACATTGAAAACTGGTCACATGAGATTAAAATGGAAATTTGATCTGCAGATTATATGATATTTTTCTCTGAAAATATCGCAAAATCTGTACCTGCGGATTATATGTCGAAAATTAGGGTATAATTAATTATAATAAAATTTTTTATACATATTTTTGTTTTTTAGGTAAAGACAGTGAAATAAAAATTCAAAAAGAAAACTTTAGTGAATCTTCTGATATTTGGAGTATTTATTTTGATCCATTTTGGGCTGAATTTACTGTTTGTGAATCAGGGCGAACAAGATTACAATCATTTATTGATCCATTGCCAATCACCTTATGGTTTTACAGTTCACAGAAACCTCAGGAGGTTCTCAGAAGCTCCATCAAATCTGCAGATAAACCTTTTCAGATGATGATGCCAAATCATAAACAATACGAGTGCCAAAATGATAACCTGGTGAATCATAAGAGCATATCCAACTCCATACATTTTAACAACAACCATTTAAATAACAATGAGGTAGAAAATGAAGCAGATATATACTTGTTAATTCATGTAAATTCTCTTTTAAACATCCAGCTGTCTCACTATCAGTATTTATTTGTTTTGCGAGCTGCAGATATTATTACTGACATGCTAGAACATTTAGAAGTTGACACCAATACAATAATAAAAAATAAGCCTGTTCTATCAGTATGCACAGCAGCCTGGCTTCCTCAAGTTGAACTTTCATTGGTTTTGCGCAACCTTAATCAGATGTCTGCTACTTCTGATTCTGCTGATTTAGCATCTCTGCAAGAAGATTGTTCTAGCACAAGTGATATTCCACACAGCATTGGTAAACAGATACTGCAGTCTAAAAGTTCTTACTCTGTAGGAGAATGTGATAATATTACGAAGAAACCCAATCCAGACACATTATGCTCAAGTATTCTTGATGATTGCTGTACTGAAAATGGTCTGCCAAAGTCTTGCAGCGATTCCTTGCTCAACTGCCATTCATCAGGTTCTTCACAAGGTGCAAACACTCCTATCCAAGAAACACAACCATCAGGTGCCACAGAATCCTTTCAGAAAGGCTTTCATAGTGGCACTTCAGCAATGAAGCGAGGACTTTGTTCTCTGGTTGCGAGCATAGATTCAGCTTTGACTAAAAGTGATCAATTTAATTCTCTTGATGGCGATAGTACGACATTACCAGATGACGATGCTATTTCTATTAGAAGTGATGTATCTTCAGACTTGGATCAGTTTGTTCTTATAAATCAAGATGGGTCATTGGATGATGAGTTTTTTCAGCATGCTCGTCCAGAAATGGGAGTTGATATTGCCAGCAAAATTAAAGAAGATTCAATAATTAGTAACTATACCTTAAACAGTGAAAAGAAGAAAGAAATGGTTGGTTTACATTTATTATTATTTTTATTCTTTTCTATTTTATTATTTACTTTATAACTAGAAATTACAAAAATATTAATGAATAGGTACTAAAACCAAGGTATAAAAAGATCAGGATTCAGAATTTTTTTAAATTTAAATTGGATTTTTTTTATTGAAATCAGATAAAAAAAGATTAAATAAGATTTTTTATTTGAGATTAACTACATATAAGGCTGGTAAATACCTCATTTATAATATAAATTTGAATATATATATATATATATATATATAAGCTTAAGAAAACAAGAAATTTCTTAGGAAAAGAAAACCAAAGCACTTACTGAGCTTTGTCACACCTGTTTTATTATGGCAGAATAAAATAGAATATAAGAAAATTAATTAAATTAACCAATAAAAGTTAAGGAGACAGATAATAAAATATCATGTTATGTTAAAACAGCAATTAAAATAGTGTTTAATGCAATAAATGCTCACCAGAAGCCAAATCTATTGCATAATATAAAAGATTTCAAGTGTTTTTAATGTGAGAGTATCTAGATATATTCCTAAGTAAATAACTATGTAAAATATTGTTCCAAGTGGGAACATGGTAGGATTCGTAGATCATATAGTAATTTTATTTACAAATTTTATAACAAAGATTTTGAGATAATTTTAAAGAAATGCTAATCGCCACACAATAATGATACTATGATTTTTTAAAGATTTAAATAATGTAAGTTTTAGCAGCTTTTTCTACTCCTGATTTCTCAATTTGTTGTTTGCAAAACGAATGGTTTACAATAGATTTCTGCAATTCAAGTTTAAAAAATTTAAAACCATTTATTAAAAAAGGTTCAATTGATTAAAATAAATTATTTTTTTAAATCAGTTGATTTAATTAATAAAATCACTGATTTAAATCGATGCAAATTATTGATACCCTGACTAAAGCTAACATTACCTTTACCATTGTTGTCTATGATTTTACTAATAAATTGTTTAATTTTATAAACTTACATTGATTATGCTATTTTTCTAATGTATAATACACTTTTCTTTTATAATCTAGGTATCCATAACAATATTCAAATTTGGTAAGGTTGGGTTTGCTTTCCTTTCAAAATTAGAAAGCAGTCTTCTTGTGCATTGTAGTCAAATTGAAACTAAAGAAGAAACAGCTATTTCATGGGAAAATTTTCAGAATAATTTTTCAGCCAGTAAGTTATTTGTGAATATCTGTTTAACATTTTTGTCCGAGATTTTGTATATTTTTTAAAAAATACTCTTGTAAGTTTTATAAATAGTTGATCATTGCAAAAGTTTAAATATTTCTTTAATTCTAAAATTTAAATATTTCTTTAAATTTGTAGTGCCCTTTAAAATATACATTTCTTCCATATAGATTATTTTTTCTAGAGAAAATTTGGTAAAGGCTTCAATTTTATAATTATTGCAAAATTTATAGTTCTTGTATAAATTCATAGTTGTTGAAAAAGATAAAGGATTCCTCTGAAATATAAGATTTTTATATAGTACTGTAGAACCTCTTTTTAATGACCCCATAGTTAGAATGACCATCTTAAAAAGTCCCAATTATTTTACATAGGAATAATGTTAATTTTGAATCATTACAATGACCCCAAGCTTATTATTTTTCATTAGAGCGACCACCAATTTTAGTCAGCAGAACTCATGAGCAAGTGGGCTATTTCAAAATTATTGTACTGTGGTGCAACTTCAAGAAACTTGTACTAAAGTAGAATTTCAGAAAGAGTTGGAAAATCAGTCAGCTGAATTCTGATTGTTGCCTTAACCCTTATTGCCCAGTGCTCCTGTAGATGATATTCCAGACACTAATGAAATGACCCAGTTCCTCAGTATCAAATTTCTGGTCCTTTAATTACCTTTTGATAAGTTTGTTGTGGTAGATGAAACTTTGCAGTGCTGAGAAGAAAATTTGAATGAGGACGATTTTATTGGCTGTATTGCCGGAAATGAAAAAATCTGCGATTCCGACGATGGAGAAGAAATCATCCAAACTTTTGAAAAAGTGAATTAAAAAGAAGCAATGCAATTAGTGCCTTGCATCAATATTTTGAAGTACAATTTAATTCTGAAGATTTCCTTCAAAATCTAATGGATATGGAATCAGTGATAATGAAAAATTCCCAAATGAACGTGAAACAGGCGTCAATCAAAGACTTTTTTTTCAAACATTCAGTAATCAAAATACAAATAACTAGAAGTGTTCTCTAAGTATGTACTGTTGCATCATTTCTTTGCTCAATTTTTTTTTATTATTTTTTCAATTCGCTACAGCAACCATATGATTTTGGTCCCACAGGGGGTTGTTATACCGAGGTTCTACTATATTTATTTTTCTTTATTAATTTTTATCTTTAGTTATTGCAACCTTGCTTAATTTCTTTTATAAATTTTAGTTTATTTGGATAATTAGAGCATGCATTGTAAGATCCTGTACTTATGTGATTGTACAAAACAACTTATTTTGGTCTCAAGATAATATAGCCTTAAATATGTTGCACTCTTTAAAATGTATATTTCCTCTAGAGAGATTTTTATAAATAGCATTATTTATAACTATTGCGTAATATGACTACTCTTTTCGTTTGACATTAAACAACTGATAACATTCAAAAATTTCCTTAAAGAAATTAGTTTAAATGCTTTTAATATTAATGTTATTTTATTTAATATGTTAGTTGGTATATTTATTAAACATGAAATACATAATTTATGCTTAATCTTTGTTTAAAATTGTAGCAATAACATTTGTTTGTAATCACAGGAAAGGGTGCTGTTTTATTTTTTAATGGGGTGGGGGATAGAGTACAAGTACCATGTACCTAAAATCTGTAAAGCCTGTAATCCTGTGAAACTTTTTCAAAATTTGTATATATCTCTGAAAAAATTCTTAAAAAGTAAAATTTATCACATGTCTTATACACTTAATGTGCTTATCAAAATATTGACTGACACTCCCTAACTTATGAATTGTTTTCATTTCCTCCTAAAGTAGTGAAGATTCTATATCCAATGTTCCTTCATTTAAAAAGGTTAGCTTAATACTGTAGAAACTTCAGACTGCCCTAAAGATTAATGATAAAGAAAAGCTGGCAATTTAAAAAGTTTTATTTTGTAAATTAAATTAGAAGCAAAGTTAAACATAGTAAAATATTGAAGGTATAACAATATGTCCAGCAAGTTATAAAACAATTAAATTTAAAGTTCAAGTTCATATGTCATAGCTACATTCAAAACCAGATGCTATTATTTTATAACTTAATACTTTCAAATTATCATTTTTAAGAAATGTATTTAATGAACTATATGTGTTTATAAAGAAACACTTGCAACCTTATCCACTATCTATGCAATATGATCTAGGTGTCTCGTTTGGGTTTCCAAAATCAGGAGTATGATACTGAAGTAATTCAGATGTTTGTTCTCAATGGCATAGTTAACTGCTCAGAAGAATACACTTTTAAAATAAAACACCTTTTATTATATTTTCATATACAAGCTCTTTAAAAAACAGAAAATGTCACACAAAAGAATTTTTGACATAAATAATATCTCAAAACACAAAAGCAACTCAAGCAATTTTTTTTTTATATATAAAAGAACAAACATGTTTTTTTTTTCTAAAAAATATTGTTCGTTTCCACTTGCAACTTACAAAAAAAAAATAAAATAAAAAAGATAATATGTGGGTAGAACATCAATTTTAACAGACGATGTGACTCTAGGATCAAACAACCAAAATATTAGCTTTAACCATCATAAAATTCAAAATGCAAAAAGCCTTCAGTTACTTCACCAAAGCAGGAAAAATATCACCAACAGCCATGAAGAAACATAGAAAATTTTATTTAAAGAAACAAATTTTCAAATGCAGAATTTTTTCTCCCAGAAAAAAAAAATCTGATTGAAAAAAAAGCATCTATGTTGCCACGTTAACATCCTCTCATTGCCATCAACATCTCATATGGCCTACTGTAGCAAAACTGTACACTATAGTACTCCAAACCCATCCAAATAAAGTCACATACATGTCAAAACTTCAGCCTGCTCCCCATAAAACTATTTCCACTTGTTTGCGTTCATTAACTTTTTTTAACTTGCTTGCAACTTGGCAAGTTAATTTTACATCACACTGCAGGGAGGCAATGAGAAAGCCCCAAATTAGTTATTATTTAAAGGAACTTAGGATGAAATTTGGGAAATCATACAACAGTAGTTATAGATTACAGGGATGTTGCGGCTGCTCCGATTTCATATATCTGCTCCCAGCTGCTCCAAAAACGGTATTTTAGCAGAAATTGCGCCGAAACTGCGCCATTTTACAAATTTTTGCAGTTTTTGAACGTTTAGTAATTACGTTAGTTCTACGAAGCTAAGACGAATTTTTCCCGCCGAACGTCGCTGAATAGTAGACTTTAGAGTGAATATGTCATATTTATTTTTCCTACTTACTTTGTCAGGTAAAAGTGCATGAAATAAGAAGAAAGAATTTCATTCTTCAGACATACTGCTACTGTTTCGTACTACAGACTCAAGAAAAGAAATACGTTTATAGCACGTACAGCGATAGAAATTTTCCGCGTTTTGGTGAAGTTCTACTTGATTTCTACAGCCGATTTCTGCTCTCTCTCTCTCTTTTTTTTTTTTTTTTTGGCAAATTTTAGTGCGCCTGTGGAAATTTCCAATTTTTTTAGCATATTTTTTTTTTTTTTTTTTTAAATCTTGTTATTTCTATTTTTTTCGAAATTGGAAAGAAATTCGCTTATTGGTGAGACTATCATCACTTGATATGAGAGATTTTCATCCTCTGGAGGACCAATACTCTTCCCGAAACGTAATGTTTGGAGCCTATTAAAAATAGTAATCAGATCGGGAAAATATGGAAATTGAACAATCTAGAACATTCAGATTTAATTATTTTTTTAATTTATTTTATTTTTTGTAAAGTCAATTTACAATTTTCTGCGCTTTACCACTGGGAAAAATTCGTTTGAAATGAGCCTGCAGAAACATGTCACAACAAGAATTTCCTGCACTGGCCGGATGCGGAAGTTAATATAACTTTTCCATACAAACGTGTCACAAAAATATCTTGACGCAGACCCCACCCAGCCTCTCTCGATTGAAGTTCCGTATTTGTGAATCGTCGAGGTTTTCCTCATTTCCGTGCGTCTCTCTCTTTTATTTATTTCCAATGTTTATCGGGATTCTTCAATTAGGACGAAATAATGATTTCGCGATGTAGATAAATTGCTGTTCCCTGATATACCGCATGTTTCTCTCTCAGTGTCGCAAAATCGGAGAGATGATGTTCAAATATCAGTTAGTTAGAATGCTACGGTCTACTGTTCCGCTATACAAGGGCTAATGAGACCGTCACCTTCTGCTTAAAGCGGATTCGAATGACTACGAATATCCATACCAATAGTGGGATTCGAAACCGCGAATTCCGGTACCGAATAGCAACGCTTTATCCATTCGGCCGTCGTTTGGCGTTTATATAAAAGGACGTTTTATTACGCATGCGCTTTGTAACTAGAAGTTGTAAAATCGAAAAGATTATGTTTATATGTCGGAACGTGACTTTTAAGAACACTATACCTCGTATACTCTAATAGTGTCATGATATCGGAAAGAAGATTTCACATCAGAGTTCTCCGATCAGTTTAGCTATATAAGAGTTCGTTCACATCTTGATCCGAACTCAAAGTTTGGAAATCAGTGTCGCGATGGAGTACTCTATCGATATTTCACGATATATCGATACATTGCCCAGTCTTAATGCAAACTGTAGTGAAATGCAAATTTAGTATAGCATCTCCTAAAGGATATAAAAGGATGCTGACTAATTTAAAAAAATACAGCTAAATTAAAATAAATAAAGTTAGAGAAAAATAAGATGAATAATTTTTAATAACTATAATCATCATACATCATCCGTCTTTAAAAACGTCATTTTTTTGCCAAAATTCATATTTTTTTTTATTTCTCTATTGTAAAATTTTAGGCTTCTAAATCTGTTTTTGTTTTGTCACTACGGCATTTTAAAGAAAAGTTACAGCTGTTTAAACATCAGTGACAGCTGTCAAAACAAAACGGAAGTAGCGACTTCGCAACCGGAAGTTGTGAATTTAAAGAGCATTTTTGGACAAAATTTTTAAATTTTCCTGAAGAATAGTTTAAACATTTTTCCAGTATTTTTAATAATTAGCAACTTGGCAATTATAAAGTTTTAAAACAAAAAAGTGTGGGGAATTTTAAACATGCATTTTAATTTTTTAATAGTTAAAGTTGCTTTCATAAACTTCAAATGCGTTTTTCTCAGAACGGTATTTTTAATAAAATATTGAAACTTGAAATGTAATTTCTCAAAAAGTTCTTAAAATATTTTGTTGAAAATTATTATGAATGCTTTTGATAGTATTTACTAGTAAATGACCTTAAAGCTTTAAATTTTGATAATTTTTAATGATTTTACACTCATAGTTAGATATAAAGGTAATGAAAATTCGTTAAAAATTCAATGTGTATGATTTTGAAGGACCGAAATTTTTTGCCAAATGTAAGCAAAGATTTTAGGTGATTCACTAGTCCAGTGTATAAGAAATATGTTGCATCAAAAATCTTGAAATAATTTAATTTATTAAAGGATTAGAGCTTTTGAAAAAAAACCCAATTTTTTTACTAAATTTTCTTCATTTATTAGAAATTTTATAAAAACTTCTCCATGAATAAATTTTTTATAAAATATAAAAACATGAACTAGTTTCTACATTTAAAGAAAAAAGTTCTCCAAATGTAGACGGATACCTTAAATATTTAAATAGCTAATTATTTAATATAACAGTTGTAATTGGATGCCTAAAATTACTCATATCAGCATTGAAAGCTTCATTTTGTCTCATTATTTTTCAGTTTTTAATTATATTTAGTTAATTGAAAATAAAGTAGTTTAAATACAATTATTTTAGAAAAATAATTTAGAAATGAGGGAATATTGGAGTGCATATTTTATGACCACACTGGGTAATTTATTCTTGAAAGAGCATTAGGGGGAGAAGTCTTATGTATTACCTTGCTGAAGTTGTTCATGTAAAATATTTTATCATTTTATTTTCCAAGTAAAATTTAAAAAAAAAAAAAAAATTTTACTTGCAATTGGGATTTTTAGGTTCATCAATTGTTTTGCAATAAATGGAGAGACGAAACTCATCAAAATAACTTTTAAAGGCTGGAGTAGCAATGCACAAAACTTCATCTATTTTTTGCTGTTCATTTTATCTTCTATTTACACCTCTTAATCTTTAAAGGGCATTTGTATCTTCATCTGTAAATACTGTCTTTTGTCATGCAGTAGTGATGTTCATCTGCATCTTCCCACCTTGTGAATTATTCTCCTCTGTCAACTAATCCATGGTCAGAACTCAGCCAACACGTTGAAAGATAAAATTATCTTTACCACTAAGTACATTCTTTATGATCGTGACCAAAAAACACTTGATATATCTTTTACATTACATTGAAGGGAAAATGATGGCTTTCCTCTCCTGTCCAGTCCTTTTTTAGTGCTATTTCATGTAATTTTGTGAATGAAAAGTAAATATACTACTGATATTGCTTGTAATCATGTGTAATAACTCTTTAAGCATCATGCTGTAAAGAATGCTTTCTTGTTAACAAATAAATTCGTACTGAAGCTGTAATAAGGAACCTTACTAGTAATTCTCCAGCTTTGGTTTTTACTGCTAATACTTTGTTATAATCTTTTATATGGTTATGCTAATTATATGGAAATATATGTATATTGCATATACAAAACCAACAAACCATATCAGAAATTATTGAATATTTGGCCATTCCGAATGCTATTAACCAGTCATTCAAAAACTTAAGTTTATTTCTTAAATCGTTACTTTAACTGCTACAAAAACACTATATCCTGCTCCAAATCAAGATTTTGACTGCTACAAAAATGCTTTCTCCTGCTCCAAATTTAAAGTTTTGCTGCTCCGAAAATGCTTTTTCCTGCTCCAAATTTAAAGTTTTGCTGCTCCAAAAACTGCTCCGAAATGCTTGAAGGGGCGCAACATCCCTGAGATTAACACCGGAGCCATGGTAGCTCAGTCGGTCAAAGCAACAATCTTGTCACTGAGAGGTTGCAGGCTCGGAACCCAAGCTAGACTAAGATATGCTGTGTTCGTTAAAGATGACTGGCACATAAAATATGTCACAATGTCCTCCATGTTCTTAATCCTACATCTGGGGGTGGCATTGGATCTTCTGCTTGGTTCCTGCTTCAAAATTATGAGGGCCCACTTGAGCAAAGTTGTACTTTCACCCTTGTGGTACTTGTTAAAATGAAAAGCATACCCCTTTGCCTTAAAATGAATAGCATATTGCTCAATCATGCTTGGTTTGACCAAGTGGCATAAGACAACAACAACAAGTTAACACCTGTTTGGTTACTTTCAGAATTTCTGATTTCTGGGAACAGACTAGAACTTTGGAAGGTTTATAGTGTCTTTTTTACTGCTTTTTTTTATTCACAGATAAATTAAAAGCAATTTTTTAAAAATGCCCTATAACAAATAAGTGTAAATATATATATATTTGTATTCTAGATGTACATTTTTTTTCTATATTTAGCATTTTGTATGATGATCATTTCTATAAAGGAAGAATCTAGGGAGATTTCTGCTTGTGGTCTTGATAGCTATAAGTCTCTCACTGCTTGTAGCAGGGATAAACAAACTTTTTTAGCCGCGGGCCAAGATAAATTTTTCTAAAGATTTAAAAACAATATACAAGTACCTAACGGTTTAAATACGTTAATGAGATGAATGAAATTGCGATTTCATTTTTAAAAATTCCTTATACTGGGGTTCGAAGCGAGATGTACTGATTTTAAGGAACGATGCTAAATGCTCATCTGTCAGTCTACTTCTGAAATTATTCTTTCAAAGTCGAAAACGCTTGTTCACATATAAGAAGCAAATATACCGCTGATCTTCTGGGCAGGAGATAATAAATTTGCAATTTAAGCAAAGTAGAAAAGGAGATGAATATATAATGTATAAATATATATTTATTTTAATTTGCCTTGGACCAGCAACTTAAAATTCTATCTGAGGATAAAAACTTCCGGTGAGCCGTAGTTTGCCCATCCCTGGTTTGTAGTATGCGAACATCTTTGTATTTGAGATGAAATTTTTCTTTAATTTCAAAAAGGCTTAAATATTTTGTCATGTTTTCACCGACTGCTTTAAAAAATTTTTATTAATATATTAAAAATAATTACAGTTAATCTTAGAATAATTTTTTGGAAATAATTAAGAAATTTAAAATTGTATATGTTTTCACTACTTTTATAATATGCAGATTGTGAACTAATTTTATTTTATATTTCTTTTCATAATACTTTTATTGTATTTAGATATATATTAAATTATTTAATTTTCTTTTATTCTTTAGTATATTAATGATACATGTACTTGTGATTCTTTATTTTTTCTTATTTACTAAGCAATACATACAAATAATTTTCTGTTCATATTCTATTCTAATACTATATATTAATTTTATTCATATTTGAAAGTTAATATTTATGTTCAGTGTTATTCCTATTTATTTTGATGGTGATTATTCTGCATAGATTGTTATTAACTATGAGCATATTTTATGTCATAAGAATTACTGAATTATATAATTTTAGTATTGTTACTAAGCAGTTTGTAGGTTGGATTTAAATATTTTAAGCAAATTTTCTTTTTTCCACTGACTAGAAAATAAAATTTATTGACGGAAACATTAATTTTTTGTTTTTTAGTCAGAAACAAGTGAAAAAAGTTCCAATGGAATTTAGAACTTAATTGCAAGCAGTATCTGACTTATTTTATCAGCAATAATGTTTACACCAGAGATATGAAAAACATTACAAAAAACTATTAGAATTTTCAGAAACACATTAATGATTTGTTAACTTTGGATAATGAATGCACTGCTGTAGTATTATTTTAACAGATTATATTAAGTTTTCTATTATTTCTGTATACAAAACCTTTTATAATTTCTGTTATGTTTGTATTAATACATTGGTAATTGAAGCAATGCACCTTGCACCAATACATAAATCCCTAGATATCAATAGTGAAAATTTTAAAAGTTATTTTCTCCTAAAACTTTTGTATAATCTTTATATTTATTAAAAATATTTAATTAGTTATTTTGGAGGGTATTTTGATTTATTGTATTCTCACTACATACACTAACCATGGCCAAATTTTTGATTAAAGGCCGAACAAGGGCTGAACAGGTAAAACGCTGTGTTTCAGCACCAGAGTCTATGAGTATGAATCCTGTTGCTGGCATGGATGTTTGTAGCGATTTGGAATCATCTTTGAAAAGTAGGTCTCGGTCTCATTAGCCTTGTGTAGCAAAAAGTAGAGTGTAGAGCTCCCTACCATCCAACCAACCATCTTGGTTTAAGAATGATTTTGGAAAAGAGCAATAAATTATGAGTACTATTTAAGCAAGAAAGATTTTTTTGAAATGTAATTGTACTTATGTAGAGCTTTTCCAGTAAGCACCAATTTCCTATTATTCTTTTAGAAAATCTAGAGCAGTTTCATTCAATCTGTTATACATGTTCTTAACTGGTAAAGATATGTCATATCCTTATTAGAATTAACTATAGATTTCAACAAGAAGAAAGTTTTTAAACAAATGTTTAATTAGTGAATTGAAGATGATGAAGTTTATTGAAATAATATTATAATTATATTTTTGACTGGTTCTTTAAATAACATATACATATATATGAATGTAAGAAACAGCTACTCTTTTGTTTTGAGGCATAAAATAAAGATTCTTTTTCTACCAATACACTACATCAATCATACATCAGGTCAAAGCTATTTCAATAAACCTCCTCCTTCAGAGCTCAGATGGCTTGATGGTCAAAGCAACGATCTCATCACTGAGAGGTTACAGGTTCGGAACCCAAGCTGGCCTAAGATCTACTGTGTTCATTAAAAATAACTGGCACTTAAAATATGTCACAATGTCCTCCTTGTTCTTAATCCATACCTCTGGGGGTGGTAGTCCAAGTCTTTTAGTTTTCTGCTTGGTTCCTGCTTCAAAATTATGAGGTTCCACTTGAGCAAAGTTGTACTTTCACCCTTGTGGTATGCATTAAAATGGAAAGCACACCCCTTTGCCTTAAAACAAGTAGCCTCTGGCTCAATCATGCTTGGTTTGATCAAGTGGCATAAGACAACAACAACAATAAGTTAACACCTGTTTGGGTACTTTCAGAATTTCTGATTTCTGTGAGACTAGAACTTTGGAAGGTTTATAGTGTCTTTTTTACTGCTTTTTTTTATTCACAGATAAATTAAAAGCAATTTTTTAAAAATGCCCTGTGGCAAATAAATAAGTTTAAAAATATATATATTTGTATGCTAGATGTACATTTTTTTCCTATATTTAGCATTTTGTATGATGATCATTCCTATAAAGGAAGAATCTAGGAAAATTTCTGCTTGTGGTCTTGATAGCTGTAGGTCTCTCACTGTTTATAGTATGCAAACATCATTATATTTGCGATGAAATTTTTCATTAATTTAAAAAAGGTTTAAATATTTTGTCATGTTTTCACTGACTGCTTTAAAAAATTTTTATTAATAAATTAAAAATAATTACAGTTAATCTTAGAATAATTTTTTGGAAATAATTAAATTTAAAATTGTAGTGTGCCCATATGTTTTCACTACTTTTATAATATGCAGATTGTGAACTAACATACATCAGGTCAAGGCTATTTCAATAAACCTCCTCCTTCAGAGCTCAAATGGCATAATGGTCACTGTGCAGGAATGGAATCCCAGAAAGCCGATTCAAACCTCCCAGATGCATGAAATACCTCCCTGTACATCCAGAGAATGTACAGAATAAATTTGTGGAACTAGATGTGCTCTTTGAAGCAAGCAGGTGGTAGAGAGTAATAGAATCATAATCTAAAATCCTCTCTCCTGAAAGTGAGGGGATTTTACAGTATCGCTGCAATTCTCAAATTGTGTGCCACAAGTATTTGTTAAAAGGAAATGGGGGAAAGTTTGAGAGCTACTTCTCTAGTGACTGGTTTTTAATTTCTAAAGATCTGCGTCTATACAATCATTCTATCCAGTACAAGTTCCATCTTTTCTGGTGCCTTCTACTTTTGCAAATATCTTTTTTAACAGAGTCTGTCTAAACATATTCTTAAGATTTAATAACATAAGTAATATTAGGTTATTTTAATCTTCTGTATATTTCATGTTTATGTATAATTCTCCATTTTTCATTCTCTTTGATTGGGCTAAATATGTTTTGGAGGGTTTTTCTTTCAAATATTATAAGTCTATCTATCCTCTTCTGCCTCTATTATTAACCAGCACTCACTACCATGCAATATAATAACTGTGATAAACTTTATATAGATTTCTTTTATCCAGACTTAAGCTTAGACTTAGCAAATTTTTAAAACTATAATAACATGTAATAATCATATGTAATATTAGTACTTTAAAGATTAGATGGGATAAATAAGATTATTTTTTATATACATATATTATAGGGATATATGTAGGTATGTATATTTATTTGCTAAAAATTAAACTGTTTCTCTTTTATAAGGATAACACAATGTTTATCATAAACATTTTAATTTCTAGTAAGTTTATACTCATATTGTATCTGTACTTTTTAGGAGCTCGTAGCTGGAAGAATGAGAAAAAGGATACATGTTTTGGCGAATGTGAATTTAGTGTACGATTAGATAAAGAATATGTATCTGATCGTGATAGCAGTGTTCCTGAACTTAGTTCTGGATTTTTGAGAATTCTTGCAAGTAATTTATACCTACAGTTGCAGATGAACAGTATTTCTGGAATAGTTGAATTTTTTGAAGATGAAATGGTGGCAAAACCTATGCCATCAAAAGTAATTTTAGATAATTTACAAATACAGTTACAGGTACTTATTGATTTTATTCTTACTTGTAAACTAATAATATTTAAAATTTACATTTTTGATGCTGTGTGTAAGTTATTTTTATTTTTGAGGGAAGCATATTGTATCCTTTAGAAATGGAAATCTGAGATTTTTTTTTCAGAGTCTCAGCGAAGTGAATTTAAACAAAATGCTAAGAAAAATTATCAAAGTACTATATTACTTCAATCTGTGTGTTTCATATCAATAATCAGTCTCATAACATAGGTATTTTCCATTTTGGGAAGATGCAAAATTTGCTATCCTTCTTATTCTACTCCCTTTAGAACAGCGTTTCCCAACCTTTTTTGGCCAAGGCACACTTGTCGCGGGGAAAAAAATCACGAGGCACACCACCATTAGAAAATGTTAAAAAATTAACTCTGTGCCTATACTGACTATAATAAAGTAATTCTCTTGAATAGGAATCAAATAAGCACAAAGAAAGTATTTTATAATTACTTTATTATGAAATATTAAGTAAACAGAATAGTGAAAAATTATAAAATACTTTCAGTGCGAAACCTGGGCCTGTTTGGCTGAACACAAAGCTGATATTCTGGCTGGAATCGAAGAAAGACACACACGTAGCTCTTCGTCAACAGTTCTCAGTCTCTCTCTGTATTTGGTTTTCATATCAATCATGCTTGAAAAGCTAATCTCACACAGATATGTAGTGGAAAAAGGGAGCAATGTCAAAATAGCTTTGTTTGCTAGAAGGGGGAACTCCTTGGCAGTATCCAACCAAAAACTGTCCAAAAGTAGATCAGCAAATCTTAGCTTGCAATTACGATTTTGTTTCAGTTCAATTAGTTCCTCCTGCTCCTGTAAAGTCATTTCCTTTCCAACAACTGATGCTGAGCTATAAGGGTCCCTAACCCAGTCAAGGCATTCAGTGGAGACTGAAGAGAAATAAAATGACAACTTCTCCTCAAGAGTTTTTAAATGCTTAACTATTATCTCACACAGTGAAGCAGTGTGAACATCTTGCCATTGCATGGTGAGTGTGAACATTTCAAGATTGCCACTTTCCACGTGTTGATGCCAGAGTTGCACCTTTGAACGAAATCCATTTATTTTATCTGTACTTGTAAGCAGGTTTTCATTTCGGCCTTGCATTCGGGTGTTCAATTCATTCAGATGATGAAATATATCTGCCAGGTATGCCAGCCTTGCACACCACTCATCACTTGCAAGCTGCTTTGCGTAATCTGACCCCTCATTTGTCAGAAACACTTTAAGTTCCTCCCGCAGCTCATACACACGAACCAAGACCTTGCCAAGCGACAACCACCGGACCTCCGTATGAAACAGCAAGGTTTTATGCTTTGCTCCCATCTCCTCACACAAAGCTGCAAATATGCGACTTTTCATGGGTCGTGACTTTACAATGTTTACCATGCGCACAACATCATCCAACACATGAACTAAGGCTGATGGTAAAGTCTTGGCTACGAGGGCCTCGCGGTGTAAAAAACAATGCGTAATAATCACATCTGGATTTCTTTCCTTCACTCTGCTTACAAAGCCTTTGGTGCACCCGACCATGGCTGCAGCTCCATCGGTGCAGACACTTGTGCAGTTTTCCCACTTAAGTCCTCCTTGTTCAAGGTATTCTGATGTGACCCGAAAAATTTCTTCTCCTGTTGTTTTTTTTGGCAATACCTTGCAAAAAAAGAAGTTTTCTCTAATTGCATCACCATCAACAAAACGCACATTAGCTAAGAGTTGAGCATGTCCACTGATATCAGTAGACTCGTCAAGTTGCAATGCAAATTTCTCACTGATACAGATCTTTTCCAAAACCACACTTTCGATGTCTGCAGACATGTCATTAATACGTCTGGAAATTGTGTTGTTTGAGAGAGGGACTTTGGCTATTTCCTTTGCTGCTTCAGGTCCGAGCATCTCCTCTACAATAGCTTTGCAGGCAGGAAGTATTAATGTCTCTGCCACAGTGTGCGACTTTTTTGTCTTGGCTATAAGTTCAGCAACTTGATAGCTAGCTTTAAGAGCTCTTTCATTTACCTTTGTTGTTTTTCTCATAAAAGTTGCCTGTTTCTCCATGTTGTCACGCAGGCGAACAAAATAGTCCACATTCTTGTTTTGAAGCAAAGGGTGTTTCGTTTGGAGATGGCGTTTAAGTTTGCTTGGGATCATAGCACTGTTAGCTAGCTTTTCACCACACACCACGCACAGTGGAGTTGGTTTGTGTTCATCTCCAGTGAAAGTAAATTCAACTGAAATATAGCTTTCGCTATATTGCCTTGCGCCAGAGAATTTAACCATCTTTGCTTTCTTTTGACCCCCACTCATACTCGGGCTCTCATCTGGCTCCAGATTTTGTTCAGAGTCCAGTTCTTTCCTTTTCAAAAACTTGTCCATCACTGCAGTATCAGTGTCTCTCTCCTCACAGCAGCCGTTGTCTCTCTGACACTGTGTGAGCCGTCTGCCTGCGTCTCATGGGGAGGGAGGCAGGGGGAGGAGTTATAGCACTGCACAGCGCCGTGACCACCTATGACACCGACGGGGGGAGTGACGGGAGGAGTTATAGCGCTGCACAGCGCCGTGACACCCAGACCCGGCGGCACACCACGGTGCTTCAGACGGCACACTAGTGTGCCGCGGAACAGCGGTTGGGAACCGCTGCTTTAGAAAATATATTGTTTCAAGCATTTCTAGAGAAAATTTAAGTCTGCAAAGAATTTCTTTCTCAAATTTAAAATTCTTACAAATGACAAAACCAGGTTTGATAGCATAAACATGTTTTGGATTCTAATATTAATAAATTATCATTTAAAAATAGCATTATTGCTTTTAAAAATTTGTAATAAAGAAAGAAATTTTCATTATATAACAAAATCTTAATTGTTTTTATTTAAAAGTTGTTGAATATTGCATTGCAACTCTCTTTCCCTCTATATATATTTGTGTGTGCGTGTGCATACACACAATACACACACACACACATATATATATATATATATATATATGAGAGAGATAAATAAATTGTTGTGTGTGTATGTATATATATTTGATTTGGAGTGAAATTGTAACAAAATATTTGAGGTACTCTGAATTAATACCCTGCTTGTAATTGTGATAATCAAATCCTGCATTTAACTGTAGGCTAAAAAATCCTATAAGTAGTAAGTTTCCACTTAAAAAAACTCATAATTTGAGGTATCATTGTAGTCAACTGTTTCTGATATTGATTTGTTTTGACATTTAAATATTACAATTACATCCTGAAAGTTCTAATATATACTTGATAATGGTAGTACTCTTGAGAACTATCAAGTATATGCATTATATATATAACTATAAATTGTAAATTATCATGATGTATTAATTATATTGATTTATGATGATAATCCTTAGTTACATTTATCTATTTTATTGTTTCTTCTAAATATTTCTGTGCTTATGTTCTGTGTCTGTGTGTTTCATTTTTTGGCCTACTCTTTTCTTTGAGACTTAAAAATGAATTAAACATTATAAATAATTATAAATAAACTGCATGGAATTTCCTTCATAAATATGCATTCTCAATAATAACAGCTCAATAAACAGTAAGACCTGGTGTTACTAGCCTTCATGTTTTAAAAAATTGATCATAATGCTTTTTAGTTTAATAACCTTAAAAGAAAAATGCTTTTTATTTAAGTCAACATTAAGATTTTAGATATAATATTAAAAAAACCTGTAATATTATATTACTAGCTTTTTCGCACCCAGCCTTCGGTCTGGGTATTGAAATATTTCGATTAAAGGTGTAGAATCACTACTATAGATTAACAAATTTATAAAAATATTAAGTAAACACTTATGCTGCAGATTGTTGACAATTATGATAGTTTATTAACAACAGAGAATCCCAGATATAAATATGTACTTGCATAGTATTGACCGGAAAAACGCAGCATAGTGATGCTTCATTCCACAACTTTCTGTACTACATAAGTCAATTATCAACATGCTATGAATATGCATGCATGTATGTCTTTACTGTGAAAATTTTTATACCACGTAATTAAAAGAAATATGTCCCAAAAGTTGCCAAGCTTAATTAAGTATAAGTGGAATATAGATTAACGTCGCAGAATTGGATAAATAAAAATGGCACAATTGAATTCAAAATGAAAGAAATATACCAGATTAATGTATAAAACAAAATTGCTAAATAACGCTTGAACACGAAGAACGATTACATTATTTGAAAACACATTTTAAATGCTAATCAAAAGTAAGGCAATAATTTTCAATTTTGGTTACATTTCATAGTTGCCATTTCTAAAATAAAAACTTACCCTGCAGCCAAGTACATCATTTGCCTATTTTTTACTAGTGTATAAAATTTTTAAATAAAAGTCCAATTTAAAATAACAAAACCTATAACCATACAACCATACATTAGTTTTTGTATAAGAAAGGATGACAACTGTGAAATGCCAACAAAAATTTGATAGAACATGGCGAGTTTTTTATTACTGAAAATAAAAATCTTGTCAAGATAATAAAATAGAAAAAAATAAAGTTTTTCTACAAATGATTATTTATGCATTTAGCATATGTAAAAATAGTCTCATATACATAAATCCCATCAGAAATATATATATTTACACTTGAATTTTAATAGCTGAGATACATTCATATGTTACTAGGAGTACCAAAATACCAAGCAATAATAATGCCAACATTGAATAACACTGTCATTTTTTGATGCCAACTCAACAATGGAAATGCACATGACACAAAATTGAAAGTAGTATTTTGGTCGTTTTTCGTTCATACCTTTCGAACTAATTGGAATATCGGAAAACAAATAGGTGAAATGACATCCCTGGATCATTCTGCATCCTTCTGCGTCCAGTGGTTCATGAGGAGATAGATACATATAGGTTCATACATAGTTACAATCAGATTTTAATATATAAGATGTTGTCTTACAAAGAGGGGATAACTGGAAAGAATTCTACATTTTATTAGATGGGAAGTTTTTCAAAAAATATGCTATATATAAGGACAAAATCTTAAAAAGTATATTAATGTAAAAATTTAAAAAAAATGTAAAAAATGTAAATACATGTATAATTAAAAATGTAAATTTGAAATTTACATTAATATAAAAAAGAAAGATTCATATATTGAATGTTGGAAAACAACATTACAATGGCATGTCTTCCTTCCTTTTATTACATCTCTGTATGTAGTTGCCACCAATACAATAGAAAAACTTAATTGGATAAAAATGCACTGAAGTATGATGTAAGATAGCAATGTTTTCAACATCATTCTGAAGTAATTGAAATAACTTTGTAAGATCTTTAAGGATCTGATGTTGACGTACATTTTGAAGATAAGTAGAAACTGATTTTTCTTTTGTAGGAAGAGAGACCACCTTCTGGCTTAACATCACCCAGCAGTGCTCCTTTGAATATAAGTTTACCTGGATGCATAATAGAGCGAACATTGGATGGAACTTTAAGTGTGCTACCTTTGCCACATGGTATGATATTTTACATAAGCCTTCAAATACTTTTTTCCATTATTTGGTAATTTCTGTTACTGTGAATAAGGGTGACATGCTAAAGAAATTAGATACCTAAAGAGAAATTTAATTTTTATATATTTGATTCTCGTTTGGAATTAGATGTAACATGAAATAGGACAGTCTGCAGTTTTGCATTTGACCAGGGCTGTAACTAGGGCGGGGCAAAAGTTGTATTTGCCATGAGCATAGGGGCACCGCGCTGTGAGGAAAATGGGATCCGAAAGAAGACGATTCGTTCCTAGTAGAAACGAGAAAAAGTTGAGAAATATATTTTCTTATTATAAAATCAGATTTTATTTTTTAAATCCAATGTGTTTAAAAATTACTTTTTTATAAATATTCTCATTTTTTAAAATGCTTCTAGAGACTAAACTTGTTATAAATTCTTGCAAAATGTGTACCAAACACTCTTTATATACCTTTATATAAATCTGTGTATTTGTTTTAAATTCGAAATTATTAAAGTTTTAAAACTAAATTTAAATTTAGAAAATTATCATTTTTTATGAAAATTCAACATACAAATTAAAAAATATTCACCTCAAATAAGCTATTCAGTTTATCAGTAAAATAATACCCCTAGAGTGTTCAAAAATATTTTTACGTATTAATGAAATAAATATAAAAGAAAAAATTAAAAATTAATATGCTTGGAACATTTTAAGAATTAACACAACAAAGGACCTAGTTACGGCCCTGCCTTCAACTTTAGCCTTCTTCTTGTTGTACAACAAAAGAATTACTTGGAGAATCAACATATAATTCTTACATAATTAGAAAGAGGATGGGGGTTGCCTATCAGAATGTTTTTGAGTTTAAACAAAAACATTTTGATATGCAACATTGTTCAAACACAATGTATTTTGAGTTTAATAAATTGTGCTTGTTTTAAATTTGTAGGGTAAGTATCTATTTTACTAGCCAATGTTTGATTGTCAGAAAAATACTCTCCTTTTCAATTAGCTCTAAATTAATTATAATACTAAAATAATTATAATAAAGGTGAATCAGGATTAGGTAAGGTAGACAATGGCCAATCAGGTAAGGCTATGCTTTCAGATTTTGATGTCTGTGGGCTAAATGCTATAAACAATAAGACCTGGTGTTACCAACTTTTTTTTTTTTTTAAATGATGATAATGTTATAAATTTGGGCTAGCCAAACTGTGACCTGGTTATAAAATTTTGTAGTCTTTGACATCATATACAAAATTTATAATCTAAACAAATATTGCACTGGTTATAGTAAACAATATTTGTTTTATTGATTATTATTGTTATAATTATTTATGTAGTTATGCTCAACTGTTCTATTATTTTTTTATAAACAAGGGCCAATTTAAATGAAAGGGGGCGTTGCACACAAAAGGAAATTGAGATTCCAGTTGGTCATATAACAGCAGTGGCATAATACTTTTAAAAATTAATATTAATTCATAACATTATGAAGTCTATTCTTATTTGTCCATACTTGAAATTATTGTATGGCAGGAATATTTCCAATAATCAATGTATCATATACAAAAAGTTTGAGAAAACTAACAAAAGATTTTTGCTTTAAAAAAGCATAAATTTCCATTGTAATAATATAGATGAAAAAACTCTACCCTCCTAACTAAAAAAGGAACTTAATCAGCGTTATATATTTATTATCAGCATATTAATAAATTTTTAAAATAAAGTCTTTTAATAATTTTTATAACATCATTGAAAGATAATTTCTATGTTGCTTCAGATTCTAATACTAACAAAGCAATAATGATAATTTCACATTATGATGCAGGGCAAGTATATCAATGCTCCTCCAAAGTAAGGGCCTGGCACATGTGCTAAATTTACCTCTGTAAATCAGGCTTTGTGCATGAATTAAAGTAATAAAGCTATAATAATAGTGTATTGTTTTAAATTTAAGTTATATATACTGCAGCTTGCCCATTTATTGCAACTATAGCATAACTCAAAAAATCATGATTTTTGAGTTAATACCAGAGACAATGATAATGAAGTGTATTCTTAACTAGTAGAGTGTAATTTCTGAGCTTTTAAAATAAATGGGTTGTTTTGTTATATTGTTATTATAAATTTAAAAAATTACAGCGATATTTAAATTATGAAAATGCATCACCTGATAAACCCTGATTTTTGAGTTATAGCATTATTCCTGAAAATTGGTAACATGCATTACTTTTGTGGCCTGCAAAATATTTTTGGTTGGTTAGGCATGCTCTAAATTAAATTATTCTAAACCACAATCAGAGTAGATTTACTTTAAATGACAGAACCTGTCGATTTTTGAAAATATTCTTAACAATTAAAAAAAAAGTCTGAAATTTCTTTCTTTACCATAATCTAATTAGAAAAATACTACAGTCTGTATCGGTTAAATGTTCAGCTCAGAGATCCGGAAAAATCAGACCCTATAAGCAGGGTGACCCTATATGTAGAACAATACAACCATATTAAATTATGGCAGGATTATATTCACGTAATAAAAAAATAATTATACTTTTAAGAACATCTTAAAAATTAATTCCAGAAGCAAAAACTACCTTAAAAATACACAATATTTTTTTTGGGGGGGAAATCTATTAGCTTACCTTACTAATCAAAGTACAGTACACATACATACATACATTCATGTTCAATGTATTTAAAAATAATGCGGTATATAAGTTTGCTTCCTTTTGTTGGTTGTTAATACAACTTTTTCTAAGTCCCTAATAGCTTTTAAATGATCATCTGCTATTTCTGAATTAGTAAAATCACACCTGAGGTCATGTATGAGAGACATAACTTTAACCAATAAACAGACAGATGTCCACTTGTTCTAGTTAGAACTGAGAGAGGTGGAAAACTCTGGCGATGAGTCTACACAAGCAAGAAAGGGGGAGAGAGAGGAAAATAAAGGCTTAAATTCAAGTCCTAGCACTGACTTTTTGTTGCTGTTGTTGTTGTTGTTGTTTTCCCTCTTAAAATTGAAAACATGAAACTGACCATATAACCGGTAACAAGAAAAAGAAAGTGACTGTATAAGTGGCGCGCTTTAACGCATGCTTCCTATTAAGTTAGATGGGACTTTAGAAAAGTGACCATATAGCGGGTACTGACTGTATAAAAATATAATGCAAAAATTCTTTAAAAATATTATAGTTTGTCTTTTTATTATTTCTTATTGTGACTTCTGATAGGGCTATTTAATAGTCATTTTGATAATCAATTTGATAATTGCATTAATAGCATTTGATATACAAAATAGTTTTATTTTTTAAACAGGCTATGTAAAGAAAAACTTGTTTGATTTGTTGAACTTAAGTTCCTGTAATAGTGTTATCCCAAAGAAAATGGACCTAAGTAATTCGGATTGCTATAGCAATGGAAATTCTGCTGTTGCTTCTATCTGTGATAATTCTGACGATGAGCAGCTGTCACTTACCAAATTATTGCAAGATAACAGAGAACTTCGTTCCAAATTGAATTTAATGAAGAATTTAGAGCAAGAAAATCAGATATTGAGACAAGAACTTAGTTTGTTAAAAAATTCTGTGGATGATGATAAATTAAAACAGCTTCTTGAGTCTCGTAATGAAATTCAAAGACTTGAACATGAGAAAAACACTCTACAAGAGACATTACGGTTACTACAAAAAGAAGTGAATAGGTTAGAAACTGAAAGACAGCACATAAATAAGTTCTAAATAAAATAACATAGATAACTTTCAACTATTTATTCATGTCAAACCTAAGTCATTGGTTCTTTCGTTGTGACTTGTAGTCTTTCTTAGATCTATAAGATGTGTGTGATGGATCTTTGAGTAAATTCAAGTAACACTCTGTTATATATATTTTGATAGAATTAATAAAATTGCCTTTTTTAAAGTAATAATTACATCAGATACAAAGTGTATGTCTCCTGTAGACTTTGAAAATATGACATTTTTTACATTCCCTTTAACATTATTGTTAAATTTTCCATTTATAAACATTATTTTAATGAGACTACACGATGATCTATTAATTTGGCAGTTTTATTCTTTCTTGAAAAGCTTCCATTTAGTTATCCGTTTATGGTTGACTTTGTTATCAAGAGTTGCCAGATTTCACTCAGTAAACTACCAATTATTTCATCTAAAATGATAATTTAAAAGCTATTTAAAATTTCATGCCATGGGATTACCAGTATCTTTATACCTTACAGTTGAATTAGTTAGAAATTTACTGCATTGTCATGTTTTGATAGTAGTTATAATGCTACTTGTGAGCAATCATTGTTTTAGAAGAAAAAAAATAATATTTAGCTTTTTATTAAAATTTTTTTTATCTGTTATTCGCTTCGTTTATATAATTAAACAGCCATCTAAAAATTGTATTTTGGCTGAATTTTAAAAATAAGTAATTTAAGTTTTGGATCATTGAGCTTATTTTTTTTATCAAAATAAAAATGTTTTATTTCAGTATATTTAATAATAAGCATAAAATATTATAAAATTTAGTATTTTTGTTGTTTTAAAACTTTTAGTATAATATAATCATATTCTAAATTTTATAATGATTCTTTGAAAACAAAGATTTGGCAACTCTTTATTTATTAAGCCTTTGTTATATTCGAAGCATAGTCAAACTAAAGATAGTGAAAGAAAAGGAATGCAATTTATTGATATGATGTTGTAAAAAAAAATAACTTATTAAATGTTCAAAAAATATATGGATTGTTATAGTATTATAAAATAAGTTTAATATTACATAATTTTTAACGATATCTTTTTATTTCAGTCTTCTATTGTATTTCTTCCTTTAAATTGCAACTCGCAAGAATTTATTCAAGGATATAAACTTTTATTTTACAATTATAAATTTTATTTAAATTCATCAAGATTTGAAACTTGCTTTAAATCCAGTTTGATATTTCTGTTTCTTCTAAAATATGTAAATAGCTTCTTTATTTGTCATTGTCTGTACTCTGTAATTGGGATAATTAAAAAGAATTATTTTAGCTGATATTTAGGGAAATTAGAACACTTCAGTGCACAAATTTAAGTTAGTCTGAAAGCTGTCAACATTTGTATTTTCTTAGGATTTAAAACTTTAGTTTTAGATATGCTTTTAGAGGCTATTGGTTTTCTGTAAGCCATTATTAAAGCCATTTTTTTTTTTTATAAAAAAGGCTTTAAGTTATCAAAACACTTATGACAAATTGTTTCATTAAGTTTATTAGTTCTATGCATCTTATGCTTTGCTTTTTTTTTTTTTTTTTTTTTTTTTTTTGAAAAATCCTTAAAAGTGGATGTTTAAAATTTTAGATTTCATATCAGTGCATTAAAAAGCAAAGTCAAAATACAGGGATGTTAGTGCTCCACATGTGTTATTAAATTCTTTCAACTCTCAGTGTTTTGATAGTTGAGTTATTTATAATTTTTCTTTACTGCAGATGTAGTTTGTTCTAATGCATGTGTTTTTTCTGACTGTTAATTAGTTTGAACTCTATCTATATTTCCATAAGTTTGTCTCTTGTATTGGACTGAAACTATAAACTTGTAATGCTTCAAATCTTTAAAGACAAATATATTGATAAGTGCCATATTATTAAACAAGAATTTTTTTTTAATTAAAAGATTTTCCTGGCAGTTTTAAGTAATTTATTTTAAAAAGTATTTATACTACTGTTGATCAAGTTTTTTTTTTAATTCTGCTTGATTTTCTAAAATTTCAAAATTAGTAAAATTTTACAGTTTTTCTAAAAAGGGTTTTATGGTTATGATCTGCAGAGCTTCAATAAAAAGTAGGTAATTAAAAAGCACAAACTATGGCAATTGCTGTTTACATATAAAGAATCTTAAGTTTGATGCTTTTAACATGTCATCGTTACTTTTATTTCCTCATTTTATAATTCTAAAGTTGATCATTATTGTTTTAAAATAACATAAATAAAAAATTGCAATTTTATTTCTTTTCTAAACTATAGAGGCACTTTAATTAACTTTTAGAATTTTGACAATGGTCAAATATTTCCCACTTCCTCTGCACATAAGAGATGCCACAAAAAATCCAACTATATTTCTAGTATCACCGTAAAATAACTCACATATTACTATTTGCTTCTGCTGAACATTTTTCAAGCGTATAGCATTTACTGAACATGTTTAGAGGTCTCTGCTAACTTCTGTATTTAAAAACCAGTAAGTACTTGGCTGGCAGATTTCATTATCATCCAGTTAGGTTCCCTTGATTTGCAGTTCATCTGTACTGTAGTAATAGATTTTAAAATGGGAAAATACTGATATGCTTTTGTAGAAGCCACTACAAAAATTATAAATTATACTTATGGCTCAGTTTTTTTTTTCTCTGATCTTTTAATCTAAGATTTAATTTCTGTAATAAACAGTATCGCCAAGTAATACTATTTTTAATTCTTTTAACAAACATTAAATTAATTTTGATATTCCAGACTGTATAACCAAAGAGATATGTATAATATGCACTGTATATATTAGAAAACTTTGTTTTCTTTATATTTTCTTTTTCTATGTTTGAGTTTAAAATTAATCCTAGTTCCTTGTTCATGTATTTTTCCACAATTTTGAGTATTTGTGGTAAGAATCTGTTTAGACAGTTTATTCATTACCAAGGACCAAGGTTATAGGAAGTATTGCCAAAACTGCCTTTATAAATATTTATTAAAACTATTATATAAATGAGATTTTTATTTACCAAAAACTTTATATGATTTTAATATTAGTATTCCTTTTTAATTTACAGAAAATTCATAAATACATTTATCAGACAAAAATGTATTGGCAGTTTTTTAGAAACTGCATATAAAGATATAAAAAAAAATCCAAAATATAATGGCAGTTTAAAAAAGAACTCCATTATGTTTTCAACTATTAATTATGCTGCAGTATATTTAAGGACTATGTTGTTCTAATCAGTTCATAAGATGTACTTGGGATCACTGTTGAATGTACTAGAAATGTTAATCAGTGAGAATAATATAATTTTGAATTCTCTGATAGGATAAGTCATTCTTTAAATAACTTTTTTTTTCCTTTTTTATGAGAAATGATTTTGCTTTTTTATTTCCTATTCTTTTATAATCAAGAAATATCTTTTTAGTTAGGGTTTTTACTGCTTGATTTATGCTTAAGGTGACTATAGTATGGGTATTATTTCTTTAGAATGCGTATAATTTTATTGATATTACTTTGTATATTTTTAAACTTTTATGACTTCATATCATTTTGTGCTATTTGTTTTGAAAAATGTTCCTTTGAATACGATATCTCTTGTATTTTGCCTATATTTTTTTCATATAGTTTTTGTTCCTTAATATTTATTTTAATTTCAGCTTGAAGACTTTGTTTATTTTGCTGTCTTAGTTTATATATTAAATAATTATGTTTTCCAATCAAAATTTCATTATTTATTATAGAATTTGATCTTGCTTTAAATTTTTGACTTTAAATGATATTTATGATTTATTTCTTTAGTGATGTTTGTGCAGCTGAAATTGTTATGTCCCAATTTTGTGATGTACATCATAAAAACATACATGTACTTTCATTCTGTAGATGTTATATAATTCTGTAAGAAATGCCATGTGCTATGAATGAGTCATGTATAACTTATGTAATATTGTTTATATTGTATAACATTAGATTAAGATTCATATTAGAAAGAATTGCTTTGTTCTGTTTTAATGCCATATTTATCAGTTTTTTAAAAATGCATCAAATGTTTGAAACAAGAAAATATTTTGCAGAAATCTTTGTTTAAGATATACTGTCTTTTTATTTGTGATTTGTTTTTTGTGTAAAATCTATTGTTGTTTTTTGTGTTAAGAATATTTTGCTTTTTCAGCTGTAAATGATTTTTTAAATTATTGCTGTATATGTATTTTAACTTTATATAATTCTTATTTTTCAATTGTAGCAGTTTATTTTTCTAAAGTTGTAGCAAAAATCTACTCCCTAGATAAGTTTTTTTTTTTTTTTTTTTTTTGTGTGTGTGTGTGTGTGTGTGTGTGTGTGTGTGTGTGTGCTTAAGCTAGAAATACAGTTTTGAAATATGTTAACACACGCAATTAATACAACTTACCATGCATATATAATACAAACTCACATACATATATGTATATGTGTGTATACATGCACATGCACGCACACTAGAGTTAAAAAATTATACGCATTGATTGTCAGTGTTTTGAAGTATTGGAGAAAAATAGTCTTTCTAATTAATATATTCATGTCTTTTTTATTCAGGAATAATTTGTGTTATAATATCCTTTGAAATTTATTACTAATAGTATTCTATTATCTCCAATATTTTCCTCTATTTTATTGAAATTGAAAATCAAGAAAAAAAAAGATTCTATCACATTTTAAAATGTGTATTTTTTTTTAGTATAATCTTGTTATAATATTCATTTGTTCTCTTTTAATTTTTCAAAGAAAATTTAATTACTTTAGTTATATTTAAAAACAATACTAAGTGCTGGTAGTGAGATGTGATACTATGTGTTTTAGTGCTTCAGTAAGATTTTCTGGAACATTTAAGGCTATATTTATATTAATTATTTTCTTTGAACCTCAAAATAGTTTTTTTAGCAGGAGAAATGCTGTTATACAACTGTGATGACCAAAAGGCAGACTGCAAATGTATTTCATCTTGATAATAATTTGATTTTTGCCTTTTTTTTTTTTTTTTTTTTTTTTTTTTTACATCATGCATTTAGGAAGAGTTTAACTGGTCATCATAATAAATTTGAATCAAAACTTGAGTTTTATATGCAAATATATACTCTTGAATTTTGAATCTTAAGTTTGTGAAATTATCTTCTTTCAAGTAAAATTGGTCAAATTAAAGTACAGTAACTGGTTTATTAATTTAGTGTTTGACTTTGCTTGTTTCTTAACTGATTTTAAGAAACCCTGGTACAATCTACAACTGGTTTCTTAACAATGGCTGAATAGGTAGAGTGCTTCCTTTCTGTGTTCAAGTTTTCGATTTTGGATTCCACTGACAACTAACTATTCAGGATCAGCTTCAACAAATAAATAGGACACAGGTTTGAGAAGCCTTCATGTTGGGAAAAATTAATTGCAGCACTCTAAATGAAACCAAATTAAATTTAAACAAGTGTTTGTTTAACCACAGAACACTTTTACTCCATAAACTTTGAATATGTATCAAAAAAATTTGAAAATATGAAAAAGTGATTCAAATTTTATCATAATTTTCAAGCTTTGTTTTTCAACATTGATGAATAGTGAGACAGTTGAATAGTAAGACAGAGAAATATAAAAGGTTGTCAAATATAAAAAAGAAAGTGAGAAGAGCTATTTTGCACCTGTTATCAGGCTCAAATATTCTTTATAATGAAAACTCTGACAATCTTCCTTTTAGTTTTATTTAATTAACTGGTTATTATTTGCTGCTGACTTACATGTAAATTGTTTCATATATTATTTTTAATATTTTATAATACAAAAATGTATTTACTGTTTTATTTTATAATTTTATTTATTTTTTCAAAATTTTGTAGTTGTGTTTTGGGATTCCATGTTAAGAATTTCTAGTTAAGATGTAACATCAGAAGGGCATGCTTGACAATTTGTATAGATTATCTAATTTAATTTCTTGGATTTATAGATTGGTTGAGAATTTTTATGGTTTTTGTACCATCAAACTGATTTTTTTTTAAAGAGCAATGCATGTTTCACTTTAGTGATATGTAAAAAGTATCAGGTGAATAATTTTTAAGAATTTCAAAATTATAGATTAAAATTTCAACTGTATTTTTAGAAAAAGTTATAAATATACTTATAACTTTTAAAGATATTAAATTCTATAGACTTGCTAAAATAGTGATATCACTGGTTTTGGGATTAAATCAGTTTTATCAGAACTTTGTAAATATAACTTTTTAAAGATTTAGGTTATTGAAAAAAAAATCTTTAAAGGAAATAAATCTTGGTAGGGTATTAGTATGTAAATTTTAATTTTAATTTTATTGATATTTCAAAATAATTGTTCAGTTTGAAAATTAAGGTAATTTTTTTCTCTAGAATAAAATTTAGTTGAAAAAATGATGAGCTAATTTTTTTTATTGTTTGTAATGAGTGTATAAAAATTTTATTTATTACAATTACTTGTTTCACTAAAAGTCAACCAACAAACCAATGTTTCATAAAAAATTTTACTGGTACCTGTTTTTAAAAGTTGGCAACTATGGAAGGGACTTTCAAACTCTTGTGAAAGAATTTTCAACAAACTTTATTGTTTGCGTATATATGCTCAATAGAAACAAACATTGCTTTTAAGCATTTTTGTTTTGATATTTAAGTAATAATATGTACTTAAATTGCCATAGTATGTTTATTTTTATCTATTTATTTTTTATATTATTTTGGCATTCAAGTATAGTTCCTGTTTTATCCTGACCCCCATTACATACATTATAAATTGTCCATCACTTTTAGAATAAATTGCACTGACATAAACTCATCATATTTATTAATAACAAATATTAAGTTTTTCATTCTAATTACTTGGGATTTACACATTTATATCTTTTATTAAATAAATAAACCATATCTATTTGATTTTTTTTTAATTTATAAGTAATTTTTTTTTTTTTTAATCTGTTTTGACCTGAACTAAACAAGCTTTATGTTTTGTGCAAAATTATGGTACTATAATTTTATGAACTGCATTTAATTTATTTTTTAGAATGAACTTGTATATTGTCTAAGTATTAATTCTCAAGAATTTTTACCTCAGTTGGCCGTAAGATTGATTACCAAGTTATTAAAGGCTGATTCCGTAAAATGTAATTTATTATAGATTTTACTTATTCATTTTGTGTTACACAATCTTCTTAAATGTTTTTAATTTTCTTTATGAGAGTAATGCATAAAAATTTAGAGGTATTGCAATATTTCTGCAAGAAATATTTCAATACCCTTAATCAGGGTTGCCTTTTTTTTTCCCCTGACAGCTTTTGGTAGTTAAGTGTGGTTTAAACTATCACATCAGAAACCTTAAATATTGCTGTTTGTAATACTATAAATATTCTTATAACAAAGCATTGCATATATTATTTAACTTATTAGTAAGTGGGAAATATTAATGCAAATTTTCTTATTTTAAACAAATATGGTCAGTTATATGCTATATTTTTTTGTACCATACATGTTGTCTAGAAAAAAGAAGAAGGGAAAAATAATTTTAGTATGCATTTAATATATTCTAAACAAAATATTAAAATTATAAATTATCAATATGCATAAAAAGTTAGAACATTTCTTCTATTGCTTGTAAGCTTTAAGTATAAGAATGTAAAATAGGAGTAACAAATTATCTAAATGTTTTATTTCAAAATTGTTCTAAGAGAAATAAGATTAATAGAAAATAGCCTTACTCTTTGTAGTAGATTATCTTATCTAACCTCATTCTTTTCTTTTATGTTTTGATTAATTTATTTCTAACAGTTATGTAATTGTATATTTAGTTCATTGCAAAATAACTGTTATGGCTTGAATGGGTAGGTTGTTACTTTTCGGAACTGGAGTTCATACGTTCAAATCCCACTGCTGGCATGGATATTTGTAGCAGTTCAGATTCGTCTTTAAGCAGTATTTATTGGTCTTGTTAGCTTGTGTGTTGTAAAATAGTTGACCATAATGCTCTAAACCAGGGGTGAGCAAACTACGGCCCGTCTAAAGGTTTTATCCGGCCCGCGGATAGAATTTTAAGTTGCCGGTCCGAGGCAAATTGAAAGAAATATATAGTTATACATTATATAGCCATCTCCTTTGCTTAAATATTATATCCCAAATTTATTATATCACGCCCAGAAGATCAGCGGTATATTCGCTTCTTATATGTGAACAAGTGTGTTCAACTTTGAACCTTAGAAAGTATCATTTCAGAAGTAGACTGACAGATGAGCATTTAGTCTCGTTCCTTAAAATCAGTATTCTCACTTCGAACCTCAGTATAAGGAACTTTTAAAAATGAAATCACAACTTCATTCATCTCATTAACGTATTTAAACCGTTAGGTGCTTGTATATTGTTTTTAAAATTTTAGAAAAATTTATCTTGGCTCGTCAAATCTATTTTCTTTCGATTTTTGGCCTGAGGCCGAAAAAGTTTGTCCATCCCTGACCTGAACCAAAAAGAAAATAAGACCAATATAAAAATATTCAACATAGTTATTTTCCATATAACACCCTTTCTTTTATTTGCCAAATAATGGTGAAATGGTAGGGTGCTGCTCTTTGGTACTGGAGTTTTCAGTTTTAAATTCTGCTGCTATCATTAATATTCTTAGCTATTTTGAATCACCTTTAAACAGTAGGTCTTGGTCTCCTTAGTCCTTGTGTAGCAAAACAGTCAACTGCAGTGCTCCAAATCAAACCAGCCCTTTCTTTTATAACTTAATTTTTGAGAATTTTAACCACATTTTCATTTTTGTCATGTCGAAAACCAGTTTTAGATGTTAAAAAAATCAACCCTGATTTAAATGAATAAACATTTGTTAATTCTTTAATAGAAGAAAAATATGGTAATTATAAAATATATATGCTATTTTCTTATGTCATGGGAAATGTGCAAAAAGCAATCAAATATGCATTATTTTGATATTCATTGAACTGTATAAGGAGAAATATGCCATACATTATATATTTAAATGTATTTTATATGAATCATTTGGCACTTAGCATTTAAAAACAAATAAAAATTTTCAAAATACATCACATATCACTAAATTTGTACTTTATCGTCAAAATAAAGGGAAGTTTCTATGAAGATAAATTTTTGTTCTAAACAAAAATTGTATTATTTAGAAAAACTGTTTTATAGTAGTTATCACCAGGAAATTATAAAAACATGCACTTCGTTTTATAAAATTATTTTCCTTTCAATATATCATAGTAGTTATATATTTCTAACTTTTATTATTCTGAATTTAATTGTATATAAAGTACTGTTTTTAAAAGTAAATTCACCAGTTAAACATATGATGTTTCTTTCTTAGCAAATATTTATAAAAGTTGTAAAAAAGCATATACATAAATTTTTTCTCTTTAATTAACTTTTAGTATGATGTATATCAGAATTTGTCTTTGCAATAATAAACCAAATCAGTTAACATTAAAAAATAGGGAAATATATATTTTATATTTAAAAGAAATTATTTCTGTAGAGAACATATTTTGGAGATTTTAGCTTTCGAAAAGTATTTTTCTAATTTTAAGACTTGAAATATATCATATATCATGTATCATATTTTCTCCAGTATGAATTTTAATGAAGAGCATATGAGTAATTTGTATTCAGTAAATATTTTATATATATATAAATATTTGAACATAGTATAAAATTGCTTGTATTCAAAGTCCTTTAAAATTTAGTATTTATTCATTTCTGTAAAAATGTGCATTATAAATTTTGAATTGAAATTAATTTATTTTTTATTTGTTATTTAACAATGGCTAAAATATGAAGTAAATATTTTATACATATAACTAAGTGATTGCTTCTATTAAAAGTCATTTAAATTCTAGCATTATCTGTTTATTCTTAGCATGAATTATAAAATTTGCATAGAATTTTTTTAATTATTTAATAATGGGTAAATTATACTGATTCAGAATATGATGTATGTACAACTGTATTTTCTGTTTCATAGATTCTTAAGATTTTTAAGCTGTTCAAAATTCGAGAATGATCACTTTTTGTTTTTACATCAATGCAAATTTAAAGTATAGTATACAAGAAAAAAAAATTTCTCTAAAAAAAGTTTAGAATATACTTTAAAAATATTTTTAATACCTAAAAACTTCATATATGAATAAATAAGTAAATGTATAAGTGAATGCATAAATAAGTAAAAAAATTAAAAAAATAATTGATGTAATAAAAAAATTCCTTCACTACATTTTTTTTTTTTTTTTTTTTTTTTTTTGTTAGTGGATTTATTAAGTGAGAATTTGAGATTTTTGTATAACAGCAATAAAATTTAATAATAAAATTTTAAATTTATGTTGAATATTTTTTACCCTTAAATTGGTGTAAATATGACTATAGCTATTAATTCTAATTATTCCAATTGTTTAAAAGCTTTTGTAAAAAAGCCTTAAATTCCGTAAGTTTTTCATTCATCTGTATGTATGCATATATATATAAATATGATGACTGTAATACACTTTAAAAGTCTGAAGTAAACAAATTTTTAGTGTCAATTTGTTATAAAATTAGTTGTTACATGAAGTTGAATGCAGTTTCTTGGTGTTAAGGTAAGCATTTTAATTTTCTTATTATATATATTTAAATGTCCTTATATCTTTTCAGTAAATTTGTTTATTGTGTTTTGGTATTGATGGCTAGAAGCTGTTTACACTACTGCTTATATACCACTACAGCTCAGGTTGCTTCACCTCTGCATAGAGATAGTGCATATTTCCTGATGTGTAAATATGTTACCCTCCCAAAATTTGTGCATATTTGCTTTTATAGATATTTAACAGTGATAACATCCAAAAATATAATTCAAACTTTCAAAATATGATGATCCAAATTATTGCTTTCCAAATATGAGCATATATTATGAAAAAACAAACAGTCAGTAAGTATATATTTATTTTTCGCGTGAGATTATAGTTTTTATTCATATAAAGTTTCAGTTGACTGTATGTCTTCTATGTCTTTTACAATGAATTTTTAAATGAATTACCATGTAGATTCTCAGTTTCTTCTTTTTCTAAAGCACTACAGCCTGTTACAGGCCAAGGCTGTCCTAAGCAGTTTTTTCCAGCCGTTCCTATCTGCAAGGCTCCTCCAGTTTCCCTTTTTGACAGTAGTCAAGTCCCTCTCTACTGAGTCAAGCCACGTAATTGGTGGTCTTCCTCTGCCCCATGGGATTAGTGAAAGTGAGCTGTTTTACTGGGTTTATGTCATCGAGTCGGAATAGGTGTCCAAGCCATCACAGTCTATTGATTTTTTATGACTTTAACAACATGAGGTTGCTTATATTTTTTATAAATTTCAAAATTGAATAAGGATCTCCAAAAATTATTCTCTTGAACTGCACCAAATATTTTTCTTAAGATTTTCCGTTCAAAAGTCAGCAATTTGGTTATTGCCCAGCATTCACTTCCATAGAGCAGAGAATAGGTCGAAGTAGAGTTTTACAGATGTTAATAGATTCTCAGTTTAGTGAGTGTAAGTTATCTGCTTGCCTATTTAAGTGGACCTATAAAAAATTAATTCTTTTATATGATAGTTGTATGAAAGATCCTTCACTTCAATTTAAAACAATAACAATTTATTCACATAAAAATATATAGATTATATATAAATATATGTAATTTACTAATTCAAACCATCTACAAAGTAATAACTGCCTGATTGGTATTGCAATTTCTGCCAGTCAGTAATCTATTATTATTATTTTTTTTTTTTTTTTTTTTTTTAAGGAAGAAAAGAGAGGTCTATTTTCTTGATGAATCTCTAAGGCCCTCTTTTTCTTTTTAAATTTTCACCCATTCCCTTGTTTGAAATTATTTTGTAAGATCTACCTCTCTTCAGTTTGTTTGCATATCCTGATATCATGGGGATTGCTGCTATTTTCGGGTACAGTGCATAGAGTGCACTTGTTCACTAGATAGATGCAAACAAATAAAAAGTCAAGCAAGTATGTGGCATCGGCACTTTCAACTAGCCCCTGGAAGCTCAATAAAAAATCAATTGTTCCTTCTATGAGATATGAGCAACTGCCATTAACAATAACAAAAAAAAATGTTTTTTCTTCTCTGTGCTGTTCTGTAGTCCCAAGTATATGGTTGCCATTTAAATGTTCTTAGTACCTCAAAAGGATCACTTTGGTCACAAGTGATCTATGTTATGCAGTTGTGTGCATCCAAACTCTACAGTTGTTCAATTGCAATTTATTCGGTGATGTTTTTGAAAAGCTATCAAACTGATATCAGGTGGTAAATACAGTGAAAAACCATGTGATTTTCCTCTGTGATCAGATCTGTTGTCATTACCATTTCTTCCCAGTGGACTTTGCAGTCCCAGAATCTATCTGCTGTTAAAGTCTTAAAAGCAGGAAAAATAACTTGAGTCCCAAAGGAGGCATGTTGCAAGGCTGTATGCTAAAACTTTATGAGGAGTCAACTGAAAATCATTTGGTGATGTTTTCAAAGGATAATCAAAAGGACATCAAGTGATAATGATATTCTATTTTAATACTTGCGGGATTTAAAAGTATATTTTTCAATAACTGATGAAAAATCCTAAGGAAAAGGAGTGCACACAATAATTTTAGCTTCATATCAGAAATTAAGGTTAAATGGATGCTAGAAAATTAAATACAGCATTCCTAAACTGAAATTAATCTATCAACAACTACTATCAGAAGTTATATATTCTTTGTGGGGATAAAACATAGTTAACGTTAAAATGCAGGCGGTTGTTAAGCTTGCATAGTGTGGAAAACAATTTCCAGGAAAGGACATTAAAAATTGGCAATTATTGCCAAAAATTTAACTTCTTCACTTAAGAAGACTTACTGGTTAAAAGAACTTTGGGTCAAAATGCTGAATTTGATAACCAATCAAAAGATAGTAATAAAAATTTCTTCTGTCTGTCATTAGTAAATGAAGTTTATAATCATATGTCCATAGTGAAACGTAATTAAAACTTAAATGCAGATTCATGTTTTTGCAAGTATGTTATGCAGTTTCCAGGAAAGTGCATTAGAATTTGGTAGTTATTGCCAAGAATTTAGCATTCCTGCTAAATGGGAATTTTGCTGAATTATTGATTAAAAATACTACCTTTATTGGAAGAGTTATTCATATTTTCAATTTCATAGAGTGCTTATATGAAACGAGATATTTTGATATTTGGCATTATTACTAAAACTGGCATTGCATAATCAAGTTAGTAATATATGTTATTAATTCAGTGAATCTTTTTACAAATAGTGAAAAACATTTGTTTTTCAAAGTATATTCACATGGGAAGGTAAATGAAATAAAGGTTTTAAATATTTAGATGTGCCTATTTGTTAGAATGTCATATTTAAATAAGATTCAATTTTAATTTAACTTTTTTAATGGTTATAAAAATTATTATTGAAACAACAAAAATCAAAGTAACACTTTAATATCAAATAGGTTTTGCTGTTTTGTATAAATATACAAGATGTTAGTTTTAAATCATAAAGAGAATCCTTTACACATAAAACAATTTAAAGATTTTAACTTTGTATGTTATTGTGCCATTCATCCATTCACCTCATTTTTGGAAAGCATTTTTTCGTTTAAGTTTTCATAAGCATTGATGTTATCATAGGTTTGGATGTAATACATTAAATTTACTAATAGAGGAAATGTTCTGAGCTTTCTCTGTGTGTCTCATTGGTGTAATTAAAAAAAAAGTATTTTTCAGTGTTTTGCCTCAACTTATGCCTTCCTAAAATGTATTTACAGTATGAATGAATATATTTTTTCATTTTTAGTAGCGAAAGAAAAAATATGTTCTGTATGTAAAATTTTAAGTTCTGTGTTGTTATCAATAGATGAATAGAATTAAACTATAATAGTTTATCTTCTAGAGTATTTCTGTAATATCGTAAATAATGCCATATTTTTGAAATCCTAAAATTGATTTCTTGTGATACTAAAGCTCTCTTTCGCTCTGTGTATATACATATATATCTATACTGATAGATGTAAACATTTGTCTTATTGATATCTGTTTATTACAAATGGTTACTCACTAATTGTGTTAATAACTTTTCAGTAAAAATTAAAAATATGTTAGCATATGTTCCAATATAATATCTCTATAATTTGTAAAACTTAAATTAAAAATTATGACATTCTTGAAACATACATTTTCTCTGTTTTGTATAGGTTGCTAATAAATAGTGCCTATTGGTTTTTATCTGTTTTTAAGATTTTAAATTACAATTTTCCATTCTTTAGTTCATTGCTTTTTTATGCTTTGGGAAAATAATCCGTTTTTATTCTGTTATTTTCCCTTATCACCTCACTTTACCCTTCCTAATACTTAAGTTTCTGACTAACCCAACATGACTTGATTTTAAAATTCCACTGCAGGAAAAAATTAAAAAAAAAAACTTTTATTCAAATACCCTATATTCAAATGTAACTTAATGTATTCTCTGAATTTTTAAAGTGTTTTAGTAAGGGAAATATATGCCATTTGCAAAACATAGCATGCAATATAGTATAAAAAAATTATTATGGTCTAGAAATATTGACCTGTATTGGAAAGACTTGATCTAAAGATGATGGTTTTGCAATTAGTTGTTTATATATCTATTAAAAAATTATATTTATTTCCTTTTCTTTTTTATTTTGTACCCATCTTACATTCAGTCTGTTGTCTAAGTGACATGCATAAGAAGTTAATTTTTTTTTTCAATTCAGATTTATTAGTTAAGTGATGAATATTTTTCATAAAATGTATTGTAAAGATGTCTAATTTATGGATTATTCTGCACTCTTTTTTTATATAGATCATTGATGGGCAAACCTTATTAAATTTTTAAAAAAATTAAAAGGAATTAATTTTTTGGCATGCCAGTAGTATAATTTATTATATTAAACTCAAAGACTATTAAAAAAAAAAAAAAAACCTAGCATCTTCTGAAAATACTTACGTAAATATGGCAATTGAAACATTCGTAAAAGTTCTTCATGATCTGGTTCAAACTGGAATGTATTGATTTTGAGATGTTATGTTAAATAATCATGTATAAAATCATTATGAATGGAATGAGATTATCTGTTTGACGAAGCATTGTCAATTTTAAGAATGGTGATAATTTGTCATGTTTTTAGTTTGGAAAATACTAGATATTGAAATAAAGAAATTAATACAAGTAGAGAGAATGATTCATGGAATCAAATAGTTGTAAAATTAAAATTGCTTTATTTAGAAAATTCCTATTTTAATATTTACATATTGATTTTTTATATTATTCATGAACAATGATTACATAGTAGATAACAACCGTATACATTATTATTACTACATCTGACAGTTAATTATTAATAATTCACTTATCAGTTGTGAAATAAAAAAGAGTGAGATGTCTAGAAAGTGGCCACAGATTAATAAACAAAGCCTAAAAAAAGCTTATCATTCAGAACATAAAATGCTGGAGCTAAAGAACTAAAATTGCTTGTACATTCTGCAGAAATAACATCATGATCTTAGTCAGAACTCAGCGTCAAGCTCTTGACTCATCTCTCATTGCCCTTCTTTTCTGATCTTCAATCTTTTGGGAAATGCGTCATTTTTTCATTAAAGAATCTTCTTTAATTGATGTTTGCCAGGCATGCTTTTTAATGCTGTCTCTCATTTTGTATAATGTTTATGGTGGGGCAGAGCTCCTCCCACAGATCAAGATTTACCATTTGGATTACTAGCCGTGTGCATAATTTCCCTTATAAGAATTCTCTTTCCTTTTATTCTCCTCACATTTTAATATCTTTTACCTTTGCTGCTTTTTAATATCTTTTACTTTTTCTGCATCTTGATTTCCTAATATCTCCCTGTTCTTTAATCTATTTGGCTGTGCAATACAACAGTCTTTCTGTTTTATTGCCATATCTTTATTGTTGATTTTTAATTTTCAGACATTGGCATGTAAAATGTCATGTAACATACCTCTTCACATATATAAGCTGAATTAAACATAGCACTCTCTTTTTGGAAATGATATTTTTGTGGAAACTCAATATGGAACTCTTAGTTTTGGGACATTAATAAATAATGGTATCATGTGATTATTAGGTAAACTTGTTGATAAATTTAAATGCTCTCAAAATTTGGTTTCTATTTTTTTTAATTTAAAAATTAAAGAAAAGTAAAGGTATTTTAATAATTTTTATGCATATTTATTAGGATATGTTTTGTTTTTTTTTTTAGCTTACAAAAGTTTCTAAATGCATTTTTATATAAATTCTTATAAGTATATTTTGATTTTGTAAAAATATATTTAAATGTTAGGGGAAAATTTTGTACATGCAAAAAATCAAACGCATTTTTGAAAGAATTTTTTTTAACGAATGAAACTGCAAATTTCTGTCACATTATTTTTAAATTTGTCCCAGTATGGTTTAAAATCTGAAAGTAGAACTCATTTTGTCTGCAAGCCATAGTTTGCCCATCACTGTATAAATATTTCCAGAACAATGGTTTTTTTATGGTTGAAATACAGGGCCGTAACTAGGCCGTTGCAAAGGTGGCATTTACCATGAGCGCATCAGTCTTAGGGGTGCCGCACCTTGAATAAAATGAGATCTGAAAAAGGACAATTTGCCCCAAGTAGAAATAAGGAAAAGTTGAAAAAAATCTTTTCTTATTAGAAAATCCAATGTGTTTAAAAATTATTTTTTATAAATTTTCTTATTTTTAAAATGCTTTTAGAGACTAAACCTATTATAGACTGTTACATACCAAACACTCCTAATATACCTTAATATAATTTATATATTAAGGTATATTAGAAAGTATTTGTTTCAAATTTTGAATTTATTAAAGCTATTAAAACTAAATTTATGTTTAGATATTTGCCAATTTTTTAGGAAAATTCAATGTCTAAATAAAAAATAGTCCTTTCAAATAAACTATTCAGTTTATCAACAAAATAATACCCCCAAAGTGTTCAAAAATATTTTTAAGTGAAAAATAAAAAAATTAATTTAAAATTAATATTCTAGGAACATTTTAAGAATTAACAAAATATTTTGTGATCCAGGCTTGCAATTCCGTCACTTTTCTCACCTTTAGTCACTTTTTTTACAATTGATCACTTTTAAGTAAACAGTCACTTTTTTCGTGGTGTATCACAAGCAAAAGTCTGTTGTTGAAAAAAGAAAATCTGAATTAATAACAAAATATTTTAATAAAAGATCAAAAATGTGTTGCTCTAATCTTATTTTTCTTATTAAAATGTAATTAGTCATACGGTTTCCAGAATTGAGTGATTTTAAAAAGTCGTAAAGAAGTTCCTGAAATCTACATTTGTACTGAAATATGCATTTAATACATTAAAGTAATTTACGTCAATGCACACATTTCTCTTTTTCTTCACAATTTTTGTTTAGATACTCTAATCTAGCTATGTACATATTTCAAAACATCATTATTATATGCAGAAAATTGTGATTATAAAAATTAATGTATTGTATGTATTCAAATCTAATTTATAGATTTTCTCGAATAAAAAGCAATGTTGAGTTGTGTTCAACAAAATGTTTAACCTTTTTTGTATTTGACGCTAAAATTATGTCTTGGATGAATCATTTGATTTAGAGTTAAAGTAAATAAAAAAAATCTTAATAATAACATCTGTAATCAAGAGGAGAAAAAAAATCTTTTTTTTTTTTTCAATGTTTAGTCACTTATTCTGTAGTACATCAGCAGTTGCCATCAGCATTGTACATTGCAAGCCTATGATCTCATTTTGAATATATATATATATATTTTTATATATATATATATATATATATACATACATATATGTATATATAAAACATGTTTATGTATTTTCTCACTGTATTTGGTGGCAAGGGTGCAGACCAGTTTTTTTTTTTTTTTTTTTTTTTTTTTTTTTTGTCACGGGCACCAAAGGACCTAGTTATGGCCCTGTTAAAATAGAAGGGTTCCAAAGTTAGTTCCTTGGTTTTTAGAAATTTTTGAAAGAGATCACTTACTTGTATAATCTGTATTAAAAATTCTTTATTAAGTAACTGAATTAAACAATTTCTAGGAAACAAAATCTTATTTGGGTACATATATACATACTTATTTTATTTTATTATATGGTACATTAGTGTCTAGCTTCTTTTAATTTATAATAAAAGTATAATATTCAGCACATTTAATCCAACAACTTAAATTTGTTGAATTTTTAACACAATCCTTTTTACCATTTAGACATTCTTATGCATTCTCCCTCTATAATCTATACAGAAATGACATAGTGAATTAATAATGCAATGCCTTTATTGTATATGTTATGTTTAACTTATGTTGAAAAACTTGTAGTAGAATATTTTAAAACTATGAATCATAAATATTTTTCAAAATATAGTATATATGAATTTATAGATATATGTGAATTATAAGCTCTTCTGTTTAATAGGAGTAATTTTGGTGTAATAAATATATCCCATATAGACCAAATAATTTTTATCCTTCTGCTTTCCTCTATTAAGCATTTATTCTGATCATTTTCATATTTTGTATTTTTGTAATGCTTGGTTAACAGCAATTTGTGTTCAGGTATGAATTTTATGTCTGTTTAAAGGTACAGTTTGTATTTTGTGGTGAGAAATTGTAATTATTGTGAAAAATTATTAAACTTGTGCTTTTATTATTAAGTTTACAGACTTTGAATGTTATTTATGCTTTTTTTTTTTTTTTTTTTTTTTTTTTTTTGTTGATTTGAATGTTTTATGTATAAATCGAATTTTTGCTCTTACACAAAAATGAATTTTAATAGTATAATATTTAAATGTCAAAGTTAAATCTAGTCTAATTGAATCCCTTTGTGTTTTGTTCTGCTTTATATATTAGTAATTTGTTTATAATTCTTGTTAACTTTCGTTCACGTTACTTAAAAGTTTTGTTATTTTGTGTAAAAGATGTATATTTTGAGAATCATATCAAGATATTTATAGACTGTTGTTTATTAATACAGTATATTCAAATTA
>CM063509.1:11012313-11034813 GCA_032207245.1 Pardosa pseudoannulata
GAAAAAATCCGGATTTTATGGGAGCAGAAATACGGGGAATTAAAACCCAAAGGTGTGTAAAATCATTTATATATTTATTCAATTTTGCTTAACATGTATTAATATTTTATTCATGCTAATCCCAGCTCTTCTGTTTGTACACACAGACAAGTCAAATAAATATACATATATCATATACACACACATTTGTAGTAGCATTGCTTTTTATAAATAGAGATGGATGTAATATATTAAAATAAAAATTCGAGGAAGTATTTATTGTGAGACGGGACCTTTAGTTCTCGAAATCAGAAAACGTAAAAATTCCTCATTCAGATAGTCTGTAAGGCGATCTTTTCTGTACAAATTTTAGGTTATTTTGGGCTTCCTTTCCCTCCAGACCAGAGCATGAAGAAGAGTCCAATCTCGATGTTCGGCAGCTCAACGTCTTCGGACTAGAGTTGTGAACAGTGGAAAAAAAACCGGTTTAAACCCGAAAAAACCGGGTTTTTTGGGAAGGGAATTTTGAAAATTTCCAAAACAGGAATTTTGAAGTATTTTGAAGTTGCCAATTCCTATGACACAATGAAAACCACCATTTTTTTTGTCTTTGTTATAGACCTCAAAAGTTGATGTTTTCACAAAATTTAACTATTATATGCTATGAAAAAAAAATTGAATAATCGGGATTAACTAACTCTATTTGGCAAGGTATCATGTTTAGCATGAAAGTATGAGTATTTTTTTTTCATTTGAGAAATATCCAATATTTTTATTATTACATAAATATTAGGCAATAATCTGTAGTGTCACAACACCCATAAATCATTATTTTTCTTGGATAACATCTCTTCTCTCTATCTCTCTCATATATATATATATATATATATATATATATATATATATATATATATATATATATATATATATAATGAAGTGTGTGTAGGAATTGGACACAAAATGCAACAGTGTCATTTGATTACACCTTTAAATGATATATGCATTACAAAAAAATAATAAACTGTTATTTTAAATTTAAAGATATTAATTTTATATTGTAAAAGGAAGGGAAAAAGTTTAGCATAAAGCAATTTACATAATAAATAATGATAAAAAATAACCTATATAATTATTATATTAGCAATTAAAATGGAAGCAACCAGTTATGTTTTTGATAAGACTAACAGGGTCATTAAATACATAAGTACCACTATAAAATCATTTAAATGCTCATTACTATTATTTCTTGAATATATATATATATATATATATATTGCCGAAAGTAAAAAAAGAAATCTCTTAGAAATAATATGCTAGTTCTTAAATACCCCCTGTTGAAAAAATAAATGTAAACATTGTTAAAATGACTTCTTCCCAAAGTTCCCCAAATTCCAGGTTTATTCCCCAAAATTCCCGGGTTTTTTACATCTCTACTCTGGACCCCACGGTGTCTTGACCATTGGCCTTTTAGCATAGAGGCCACTTTGATGAAGGCTTTTACAGACTGTTTAGATTTACATCCTCTGGCGTGTTGCTAAAAAACCTCCTTTGCAACTGAGTAGCATTGTGGGTTCTGTTTTGATGAGCTGCTGACGAGAAACTAGTCATTAGTTGATGTGATACCACGTGAGAGACCTTGTCCGGCGTCTCTAACGTTCCCAGTTTTTCGAAATCGATTCTAAAACCTTGAAATATTAATTTTTACCACTTCAATAGATTCTATTACACGCCTTTATATCTGACTAAATTACAGTCTCCAGACAATTCTCCAAGTCATGGTTTCTGGTTAATCACATTGTTGTGTAATGTTCCTATCAGACTTTGCGAACAATAAGGTTGAACAATAAGGCGATTTCACGCAGTAGGGCAAATTCTCAAATTATGACAATCCTGGCTTTAATTTCAAACGGAAGGGCAATTTATTGTTTGTCTATTGGCTGTTGTAAACATGAAAATGAATGGGAAGGGCATTATAGTAGTTTGTAACGTTGCGACGAATTGCCTTATTGCGTTTCACGAATTAAAAAGTGAAAACAACAGTGACGGATTTATCCTTTGAATCACCCCGTGAAAAAGTTAAAAAAAGGGCTTATATGGAGTTATAATGTAAGCATTATGAAAAAAGTTTATGTTCTTTTTTATATATTTCAGCAAACGTCCAAAAAACAATAGTGCAATGAGGAATTTGCACATGTGGGGAATTCGAACAACTTAGTGTTTTTCTGATAATTTCAGACTCGCAGATTCCAAAAATGTTCTCAAAAATGTAAAAAACTGGGTCCATCATTTAAAAAATTAATTTTAAAGTTAAGCGAAAATCACGTGACATCAAAACGCTCCGTGATTGGTTGTGATGTCATCGTTCATGAAGACCAATATTTTTGTATTGCTTTTAAGCGCGCACTATTTTTCGATTTTGTTTTTGCAAGTTCCTAAAATTTTCTAGCTATCAAAATTTATTTTTATTTAAACCTGAAGGTTTATTTTATCGATCTAGATAGCTTAGTTATCTCAATTTGTCATAAATGTCTCTTCTACCTGGATTTACCAAAGCACAATCAGACAACCTCCCGAAAATTGACAGCATGTCAATGTTTTCTTTCTTGGCAAAAAACCCGGATTTTATGGGAGCAGAAATACGAGGAATTAAAACCCAAAGGTATGTAAAATCATTTATATTTTTTTTCCATTTTTACTTAACATGTATTAATACTTTATTCATGCTAAACACAGCTCTTTTGTTTGTAAACACAAACAAGTCAAATAAATATACATATATCATATACACAGACATTTGTAGTAGCATCGTTTTTTATAAATAGAGACGGATGTAATATTAAAATAACAATTAGAGGAGTTATTTCTTGTGAGACCGGTCTCATTAGCCTTCGTGTTGCAAAAAGTAGACCGTAGCACTCCAAAACCAAACCAATTCTTAGATATTTTAAATATGATGAAAAGAAATTTAAAATCTTTAAACGGCTTTTCTTAATTATTTATACATTTTTAAATAGCAATACAATTTTATTGCTTTAATATTAATGTCAAATTAAAAAAATGTATAAAATTTCTCAAATTAAATTTAATTTTTAAAGTAATATCATTATTAAGTATTTTAAAAATATTATACTTTTTTTCAAATTAGTCACCAATTTAATCGAAAAATATTACTGTGATTTGATACACAAGAAAGTATGCATCTCTGAAGAAAATATTTATAATACCTTGAAAATACATAACTTTCCCCTCCCCCGACTTATTTATTAGATAATTATATGCTTTAGATATTTATATGTTTTTCGATATTTATATGCTTTATAAAATATTTATTGTACTTGAACTCTGTGATAATACTCGAAAATTAGCAGTTTTAAAAGTTAAATAGCAGTGGTTAATCAACAATCCTTTTAAAGGTATAGATGTATTTTTATATACTTTAATTGTTCTAAATTAGTAATATTTAAACAAAAGCAAGCATTTACTAACCGATAAATGGTCTTCACAAACCCATAAAGATGATTTATATGATAATTTGGGGTTTAATTTCTCATCCCAGTTGTCCAGATTTTACGTGTATGTGGGTCTTTTGGGACGCTGAAAAATATCTTCTCATTGCAATTAGTTGTTGTATTTTTACAGAGTGGCACAATACAATATTTAGAGTATGATTTTTTAATGTCAGACATAACAAAAAAATGCTATTATATGCCATACTTTACACAAAAAACAAATTTAAAAGTCGCCTTTTAACATGTAAACAGCATAGGAGCTCGGTGTTTATATGAACGATGACGTCACAAACTCGGCAGATATAAAGTAGCGTTTTTGAGAGACGTTAAAGAGTCCGCTATAAAACCAATTAGAAATCACTCATTAGGCCCCCAAATGAAAGAAAAATAGCTACTGTCCTGCTTACTTTTTTGTCTTCTATCGTTTAAAATCAAAATTAGAAAACGTGAAAATTCCTCATTAGGCAATTCATACATAATCTTTATCGTAATCTCTTACTTTGAGTACTTCATTAAAAAAAAGTCGTCATTGGGAAAATAATTCAAACAGTGCTTTCGTTACTGAATTTTTAGTTTAATTTAGTTTAATTTTTAGTTTAGTTACATTCACAGTATCGGGAGATTTTAGAGGAGTATGAAGATAAACAAATGATTGAGCGTGTACCAGATCATTCTCAACCAAAAAACAAACCATTTTTTTACCTGGCTGATAGGGTACTTTGCAATTCTGGAAAATTAAAAATTTTAATGATCCCAATTTATGACGGGCTGTATGCTAGTTTCGATTATAATAAAGAATAAAATTAAAGAGAAAAAATATTTTTCATTTTTGGCGCGTTTTTCTGGAATATATTCTCCGAGCAAGGAGTAGAAGGTAGAAAATCACTTTAATGGTCCATACATGATTTTTAAAGTATATGATTGTTTTAAAATAAATTACAAAACAGTTTGTCTTGTAACATCAATAGTACATTGCTCAAAAAAAAAAAAAAAAAAAAAAAGAAAGCCAAAAAAAAAAAGACAGCACGTAGTGTCATATGTATTGTAACTGTAACTTTTTATGTTAACTGTAATATTTATGTAACTAAGAACTAATGAGAAGTAATTAATCCAGAAGTATATTGTTTGTTATTGAGTTCAAACTCCATTTTTAATGCAGCGATATTCTTATCCGAAAATAAGCCTTGATTAATATTTGTTTGGAAAAACTACATCCCCTGGATGCAACGCTTATTGGAAGAATTAATAAATTTCTTAGAGCAATGGTTTGGAGCAAAATTTATTTTACGTTATTTATTACTAAAAGTGGTAAATCGTTTTCCGATATGTACTGATGTTTCATCATAGTTTGGTTTGGTTTGGAGTGCTACGGTCTACTTTTTTTGCAACACGAGGGCTAATGAGACCGGGACCTACTGCTTAAAGCCGATTCCGAACGGCTACGAACTTCCATGCCACTGTGGGATTCGAACCCACGAACTCCGGTTCCGAAGACCAGCACCCTAACCATTCGGCCATCGTTCGGCATATAGTTCGTGGTTGTTTCTATCAAATAATTCTCCATCTGTTCAAATATTTTTGTAATCTCTACAAGAATTGATGGAATATTTTCCTGAAAATTTTGTGTTCATACATAAATGAAATGAGATTGCTTTATTGTTTTGCTTTGGAGTGTTACGGTCTACTTTTTGCAACTCGAGGGCTAATGAGACCGGGACCTACAGCTTAAAGCCGATTCCGAACGTGTACGAACATCCATGCCCCTGTGGGATTCGAACCCACGAATTCCAGTACTAAAGGCCAGCACCCTAAACAATCGGCCATCGTTCGGCGAGATTGTTTTATTGCTCTTTTTAAAATTTTTCACAGAGCAATCTCTAAACAACTTAAAAAAACTGTTTGCGATTTTTTTTTCTCATTTCGTTTCAGAAATTCTTCTACTCCGTGCCGAGACATGGACTAACGGACTATTCGTTCGACCCTGAACAAGATGCTTCTACGAAATCGTCATTTCCGCTCTCGTATCCTGTTCCTGCTTTTTGACGTCAAGACGCGTTGTTCTCCATAGGGAGTTGTCTTTTCTATTCTCTGCTAATTATGCCTGTTTTGATCTTCGTTAGTTTTGAGTCGAATTATTATGGAATGTCGTTAAAACTACGTAATACGTTATCCTTTAAACGAAAACTACCGCATTTACGCTAGCAGCGCATCAAAACTCTAATGGCTTCGGTGAAAATGGCTCTCAGAAATAAACCCTACCTTTAAAACGATTCTGTTTCTTAAAACACGAAAAACCACAAGCCGTTTTCGTATTTCATTCAACTTTTATTCATAGAACAGCACATACTGAAAAATCTAACAGTTACATAAATACTCACATAAAATACTCTAGATTGAATTTCGAAAAAATGCCAATATTAGTTTTACTTAAATGGAATTGGGATCGCATTTCATTTGTTGCATAATTCATATAAAATTTATAAAATTATATATGCAAGCATAAAACAGAAATAAATAGTAATCTTTTACTATTATTACCCTTCCTTCCATACACAAGTCATATATACCACCAAATTTTGGTAATTTTAGCTTCAAAATTCAATCTACTGATTAACCCCCTCTCTCATAGTCACAAATTGTTCCAATTTCATGAACCCCTTCAAGCATGATATTATTTCTGGACGGTCCCTTTTCTGAAATAAATTGTATATAAGTAGTATTGTTACGTCGAACATTGGCTGGCCTTCGGAACCGGAGTTCGTGGGTTCGAATCCCACCGAGGCATGGATGTTCGTAGCCGTTCGGAATCGGCGTTAAACTGTAGGTCCTGGTCTCATTAGTCCTCGTGTTGCAAAAAGTAGACCGTAGCACTCCAAACCAAACCATACGTCGAACACTGACCATGAGCGAAAATTTGTTTTTGCTTCGGCACAGAAGCCAGAGTTGTGTGTTCGTTACTGAGTGTCACATGACAGGCTTTCTGCCAACTACTTTCTTCCATTATTTCGTAATTATCACATGATAGATGTTCGAATTTGTTCGTTGAGTCTCATCATTATTGATAGAGATACGGTCCATTTACAGAGCATCCAAGTATATATAATATAATAGTATAAATAGCTGTATATAATTAGCATAAACTTATTATTTATATACACAGCGGCGTACAAAGAAATTAATTTTTTTTCCGGGGGGGTGCCTATTGCCATTGTCAACAAGGGCACTAATATGGGAAGTACAGAAGGGGCTTTAGCTCCACCACCCCTTTTGTAAAGTCAGTTCTTTAAACTAAATTTAACACTTAAATATGCAAATACAACACATGCATACACACATTTTTATCTCAGACCTCCCCCCTTCTAAATTGTCTCCTATAGGCGCCTATAATTGAAAGAATAGACTTCTTTAATTTAGTATTATCATTATGTAAAAACTAAAGAATACATTATATCGATCTCATTTCTCCGTTGTAAAACTATTCATGAACTGATAGTTTTTTACCAAGTTATAAAAATTAGAAAAATAATGCCATTTAAGAAAAATAATAGAGATAGTAGGAAAACAAAATTTTTTTACTTACCCGAATGGATAGAATCCTGTATCGTTGAAAATTCGATAAAATACCATTTAATGATTGGAAAAAGCAGTTGCAATTTAGAAAAAAAGGTTAAAAATATTTGATTACAATGCCATGAAAAAAAAAAACTATTTGTATTAGTTTTTGCAAATTCATATTTATTCTCTTCTTTTGTTTTTGTAAAATATTTAAAACTTTATCTTGAGTTGCAGGAATATTTTTATAGATATACAGAAAGCAGAGTCTGTTTAAACGCATTTCTGATGGACTGTTTTTCGAATAATTTTTTACCTATTTCATAGTTGAAAACGATCTTTCAGCTATGCATGTGGAAACTGGCAAAGGGATTAAAATTTTTAAAAGTTTATGGATATTTCGAAAATTTCAAAATTGCATTCTTGTAAAGATTCTATAGCAGTTAATCTGTAGTGGTTCATAAATAATTAACATGTGCATTTATACATTTACTCTATGTACATAAACTCCATGTATTTTAGTTAATTCATTTCATTTTTGAATATCGTCTGTTTTGTATTTTGTTTTAGTTTTGTGGCAACGTGGTACTGTAAAAATAAAAAAATAACATTTTAGTAGTGATATTTTGTGTGTTCTTTTTTGCTTCTTTTAAAAATAGTAATTTATTTTTAAACCGGTACCAATAATTTTTTGGTGACCCCAGATCCTTCAAATTTCATAAAAATGACTGATAGAAGTGATGGAAATAAGGGATCGATATCAGAAAGAAGTGGCGAAAGTAAAAAGGTAGATGACAAACCTGAAGCAACTAAGGTAAGCGTGAAAATTCCTCCATTTTGTGAAGAAAAACCTGAAGTATGGTTTTTCAAGTTGAGGCATAGTTTTCGATTGCAAATATATCACAAGATGTCACTAAATTTAACTATTTAGTTGCACAACTAGAACCGAAAGTTATCTAGAACATATGGGATATAATCGAAAGTGATCGCAATGATAAGTATTCTGCTGCAAAAGATAGACATTTAAGTACTTTTAAAGAATCTGAAGAAAAAAATATTAAACGATTGCTAACAGGAATATCATTAACAGACATGCCAATTACTCCGGATTCTCCGGAGAAAAGAAAAAAATGGATAACTCCGGTAACTCCTCAGATTGCTCCGGAAAAGAACAAAATTTTTGAACAGGTAAAAGATTAAAATTCAGCAATTAAATACAAAGTTTTGCAAAAAGTAATGCTGAATATTACTCTTTCCACATAGTAATGCTGCATGTTAAAGAATTTTCAGTACTATGCGAAAAATCAAAATGAACTTAGGTCAAAAATGAGTAGACAAACTATAAAATCCCTGATAATAGAAAAATGTAAATACTTTAATCAGGGTCAATGTTACTACAAGAAACACTGTTCTGAAAAATAAGTTGTTAAAGCTAAAAAAGCTACTCGTACATTTTTAAATGCATAAAATTTAATTTGTCTTTTACAATTTACTACTGTATAAATATTTCAAGTTTAGTTGGAATTTAGAAACCAACAACTTATGTATTTATGTTTAATCTGTAATTAGCATGTTAAAATTTCAAACCTCACTGTTGCTCCTGACACAAGTGCCTGAATGTTGGCATGTCTACATTGGGGGACATGAAACCCAGCCAATTATTACGAAAAATGAAGTCACTAGGCGGAAATAATATCACTTCTAACGTTTTGAGAACACTTCTGCTAGTAATTTCCTTTCCCATAGCTGATATTAAAATTACTTTTTCCAGTTCCAAGAAAAAATCTTGGGGGTTGCATATGTCCCTTTGCATCCCCCCTTGGTGAACCTCTGTATCTACAGCTATGTTATAGAGATAAGAATCGTATCTACGAATGCTGTTCTCACTTCTATTCCATAAATTATTGGAATAATTACAGAGACATGGCTTGCTCATAGGTTTCAAATATTCATAAAATGAAAAAAAAAATTTAGTTAGTATTACGGATAATTGTCTTTTGTTTTGAGATTAAAAGTTATATTCATTATAAGATGAATATAAAAAAAACTTTTTTAGCATCCCATTCTTAGTTACAATTCATGACTCAATATTATATCAATTTCGTAATTCTCAGACAAATATCGCTCAGCTATACTTCCTCTGTCGTCCTAATTGATAAAATAGTTGTTAGAGTTGAGTTGTCTATCACGTGGTGTTCTCTTGTGAATGGGGCTTCGACCTTCCCACCATTCCCTCGATCCTCCACCCACACAATTTGCTGCGATGGCTCTGATTACGTCACTGGGATATTTTTAGAGAGCGTATGAAAGTGGAATAGACGGGGGAGGGTGACGCATTCCAAAATAAATAAATAAACGAAGATAGAAATGTTCTCCGGAATGGGTTTAGAGTCACCCTGAAAATAAAAACTGCTTACAATGGGTCGTGCAGTTAAATTGGTTTCGAATTTCGTTTTAACGTATTATCCTAAATTTCTCAATAAATAACAAATTCGCTATAAATAACAGATTCAAAGAAATTTAATATGCGGATAAGAGAGATTTTCGTATTATTATATTATTAGTATATAGCCCGTCATATGGTGTAATCAGTAAAGTTTTTAATTTTCCAGAATTGTAAGTACCCTATGAGGCAGAGAAAAAAAATGGTTTGTGTTTTGGCTAAGAGTTATCTGGTACCCGCTCAATAATTTTTTTTTTATCTTCATAAACCCTCTCAAGTCTCCCGATACTAATCACATTGAATTCATTGAGACTAACCGTGTAGTTACGTATAAAAACTAACATATAAACGAACAAACTTCTTCATTTTCAAAGGTATATTACTTAAACGCTAGATACTTATGAGTCCATGGAATAGACTCCTAGACTTTTATGAAAAGAATGTGTTGTTAATATTGGTAATAACATTTTCATGGCAACAAAAAATAATCGATGATTCAATGTAAAATGATCGCATATGTGCCTAATCTATTGTTTATTGTTTGGTGCAATAACATTCGATTGTCCTGGGACTCGGCAGCATGACCTTCCAAATTTGGAAATGGGGTGCGTTTTTGTTTAGAACAGGGACGTTTGAAAGAGGGGAAGAGTACACTCAAACCAAGAATTGTAAAAAAAAAAAAAAATTCTAAAAAAGGGAATTCCAAAATATTTATCTGCACTACTCGTAGTTTGGAAAGGACGGCTTGCATAGAAAAAGATTGTGGGAAAGAAAACTTTAAAAATAAAGAGAAACTTTTAAATGATAGTAAAGAGTAAAAATCGAGATTCTAATGTACATAATAAAAAAATACACATATTTGAACTGACACTTAAAATAAATTATTTCCAACAACATATTTAACAGTCTGGTACTAACATTTGAAGTTTAAAACAAGAAAAAATATTTGCGAGCATAAGAAATGGATTGTTGTAATATTTTTGGGTCTTTACTACTGAACACTCCAGCCCGTAAATATAACGGGAACCAGAAATAGGGCAGAAAAGCTCAACGCGTGATTTTCGAGTGAGAGCGGGAAGATACATTGTCCACTGACTACAGATAACAGAAGAGTATATCTTAATAGATAGCAGAATGTAGCTTAAATAATTGAAAATGTAACTAACTATTCATAACAAATTGGTTAATTTTGAATTGCATTGTTAAATTTAACATTAAAGTACTGGTTTGCATTGACATTGAGCATTATACTCATTATTTTCACACTGCATGGGACATGAAATTTGATTTTCATTCTCTAAATTGTTTTGATCTCAACGTTCCACCCATTCCCATTCTTTTTGCAAGATTTGCAACCTCCTTTACTGGGAACGAATAAATCTCATTTCCGCAGTACATAATTTCCGGTCGTCTGTAGAAGAATTTCCGTTTTTTCGTGAAGACGTGGAAAAAAAAATCAGCTTTTTAAATGCCAAACTTTTAGTGTTCCCCCAATTTTGTAAAATCAGTTCTTTAAACTAAATTTAACACCTAAATATGCAAATACAACACGTGCATACACACATTTTTATCTCAGACCCCCCCCCCCTCCTAAATTCTGGAATTTCATGGCATGGAAATTAGGGAAATCAAGAATGAGAAGGGGAAAAGGAAAATTTTAGATAGGTATTTTGGGTGTAATAATTTTGATATATATATATAAATAAATAAAGTATAAATTAGATTAATAATAAACACACTCAAAAGTACTTTAACAAATTTTTGCTAAGTAACCATTTTGATAACTTTTGATAATTAATAAATCATCTAATTTAAGGTGTAAAAGTATATCTTCTTGTTTTTTTTCTTTTGGCTAAAATTTGTACATGTTTTAAATCATCCATAAAATCGTACAATCATCTGTAAATTCGTACATTGTTCGGAAAAATCGTACTAGCTTGCAACTCTGTGTTTGCAACGTCATTGGTGTTAGTACAGTAAAATGATATTAAGCAATACATGACATCGTTATTTAAAGATGTACGGCGATCATTTATTTCTCACTTCGGTTTTAATTTTCTATTTTATTTGTATTTCTTATTTTAAAAAATAATTCAATTTTTTTCATTTTTAATGAAATGGAAATTTGTTTTTCTTTTTAAATTTTATCTTCTCATTTTAGGAAGTGTTTCGTTTTAAAAGTGAGGATAATTTCTAATTATTTGTTGCCATATGGATTAGTTTTTGTTTTTTTTGAAAGGTCAATAATTCTCTTTTAGAGATAATTTAAGGTTGGAATTATGTACCTTGCTATTATAGATTTGACTGTTTGATTTGGGCTGGGAAAATTATTAAACCTATCTAATACTTCAGAATATAATATTAATAAAAAAAGTTTATCTAAACGAAATTTCTTCCTCCACCGTTTTTACTCCATTAAGAATGTTTTCTGAGTACGCCACAAAATATTATTACATTTGGAAATTCTCCAAAAATTTTTCCTTAATATTTCCACACAGAGAATAAATTTTTTCTTGAAAAGCACATTATTCATATACTTCCAAAATATCGAATGGAGTTCCTTGGAGCATACCAAACTTTTGGCAGTTTCATTATGCAACATCAACATATCGATATTTTGGTATCGGTTATATGTCAGAATTTTAATTGACGTATCTGTTCTTGAAGTTGAAATTCTCCCATGGACGTAATTTTAACTTACAAAATGTTTAGATGATGTGTTTTTTTTTTAACTTTTTGAATATTTGCCTTTCTTTTGAGGAATTTGTAAATTCTTGATATTTAGAATTCGAAATTTCACTAAGTGTATTCAAGAGTTTAGCTGTTTCTCTGAAGCTAGAGCATGAAAAACAGAAACCAAACGACAAATAAATGTGGAAAAAATTCTCTTTGTAGTTATCATTGCCTTTGGGAAATTTTAAATGGTATCAACTTTCATTAAGCCTGTTTCGCTAACAAATATATACCGTTCATTTTATTTTTTGATCATAAATACATTATAAAAGATTTATGCTTATATCGGGATAATAAACAAAGCTAAAATATCCAAGAGGGAGTTCCAAGTGGATTTAATTTTGTTGATTAAGAATTCCCCTTCAATCTATTTTATAAATATTACTGTAGTTTTCATTCAAAGACTGTTTCTGTACCTATGATTTTACTGTATTACAGCCTCGTTGATACTTTAGTCATACATACAATTGTAAAAAGTTGTTCCACAAATAAAGTTTTGATGAATACTATTCTCAACGTATCGTTAACACTTCGCTTGTGGGCAACGTATTTTTACGTTTTTTGCAGTCTGGTCACTCGTGCGCTAGTCACGTAAATATACGTATTTAGTAGATTTGGAATGGATACCCGCTAACTACCACAAATCTACCAAATACTTATAATTATAAGTACGTGTGACATTATATGCGTGTTGTTTGCGTTGCTATGCAACGCTTTGCATTTTTTCTTTCCACAAGTTAGGATTGTCGAGTGACTCGGTCTTTTGTTGCGTTATTTCGTCTTCCATCGAATTCCTAGCTCCAGAACGTACAAGTCGTGTTTTGTCAATTCGAAGCTTGGTTTTTCATTGTTGAATACAAAATGGATAAAATGAGCCGTCGTGACAAAGAGAGTGACGAACAAATAGGCGCTGACAGATTATCGAACTTTAATTTTAAAAATCGTTTATTTTTGTGATTTTATAACAATATTGTTTTCTTTTTTTGTTAAATAATCATACAGTATACATTAAAGTGTAAAATAAAAAAAAAGTTTCGTTCTTATAAACAAAGTAGTTTTCGATGGACTGCGATTTTTCTGAATCGCTAAATTTTCGCGCGATTCACGTAAAAACGCCCGCTGCACGCGTAAGTTGGCGATGAAGTATGCCAAGTGTTAAGAAAGATGTTTGCTTTTGAAAATAGTATAGAAATATGTATTACGGAATTTGATATCTCAATTCAGTCACTACTCCAGAATTATTTTATTTATAGTATTTTACGGCAAAATATAATTTTTTACACATTCATGGTTCAAATTTAATCCAACAAACCTCAATTATATAAAAAAGTATAGTCTAAGTTTCTACCTGAGACAAATATAAGCATAAAATAGCATAAAGAGCAAACACAATAAGAAAAACTAGCATAAAGGGGAAAATCAAATTTTTTATTAAAATTGGCCTTGATTCTTTCATAAACTCAAGTCCTTGTATCCCCACTCGATGCAAATGGTATTCAGCGATGACAAATTTTGAATTGAAGCCAAATGTATTTTTAATGCAGTAATCGTGCAAAGGCTACGTTAATAGGAGGAATATTCCAGTTCAGAATATATAAATGGAATATATATGTAATGATATTTTAATGAAACTAACCAACTTAATTATAATTATATTCTAAAATAAATTTCTGGCTAAATGTCTTTGCTTCTCTTTTAACTGTGATAATGTTTGGCCATTTCGAGAACATCTAATTAATTTTTGCTTAACTAATCTCTATACGTGACTTAGTTTCTCTTAAGGCCCCTCCACACTATGGTCCACTGCAAGCCATCTTCACCGTCTGGAGGGGGTATGGCTTATCGTGGTTGATGATGGCAGACGATAAAATAGCCTTGGTGGCCGATGGCTTCCGAGGCGGTTTTTCTCCAAAGATCAAAGGCAGCCAGATGCGCAACTAAAGTGCGCAGTAGACCCTAAATAACGAATCCACGTGTTTGGCTCATTTAGTGGCCCAGTGTGTGGATACAACCCGTGAACCATTGTTCAAGCTCACCATCAGGAAGTGGTGAACAATTGGCCATAGTGTGGAGTCTACATTAGTGCCACATCTCCATGTGCTTACTCTTAGCACTCTGATTGGCTGGTTCCCCTGCGTCCTCACAACCTTATATAAGTGAATATAAAGCGTTTTGGCAGGATAGCATCAAAGGTGGATTGTTTGAAAAAACTTTTTTATCTTCAAATTATCGCGATTTCTTTCATGGTCTAACCGCTGCGCTGTTTCCGGCATGGATACCATTATAAGTTGGTGGTGGGTAAAAACACCCATTACATATATGTCACATAATTTAAAAATACTGTAGTCATCACTGTAAATCAATTATTAAATGTAGTAGCCGAGTAGACTGATGCAGACGTTTACTTACAAAAAACATCTTTTATTTAGAACATAAGATGACACTGAACACACAAATCCCCGTAGTAAAAAAGAACACAAAACACAGAAATATGTTAACGATATTGTTTACATTTGGATCTTAAAGGAAAAAGTCATGAGATCTGTGTGCCTGTCCTTTTGTTAACTATTGGAAGGGTGCTGATCCAGGAATGATGTCATTCCGGTAACCAATCACGTCTCTTTAACTACTTCTAGTTTATTCTAGAAGATATAGTACCTCTACAATACGCGGGAAAAATCAATCGACGGGGCTGCATTTCTAAATTCAAGGTGCAGAAAATGAGTGTTCGCTGCCATTATTCTGAAAAATGTTCTTTAGAGTTTGTCAATAGGGAATGTAGATTTTCATTGAAAGACAGAAAACATTTAAGTTAGAATTTTACTTTAACAGAATTTTATTATTACATATATATGTCGTATAACTTCAAAGAACGTTTTATTTATAGGTTGCTTTTTCGACAATCTCCATTTTTCTGTACAATAAACAGTGTTAAAAAAGTACAAAAGTTACTTTCTGAAAAGATGAATAGAGTTAAAAATTCTATAAACATATTAACTAAACATTTTATCAAACATTAAAATTCTTAAAAAATATTATACCTTCTTTGAGCAAATAAATTTTGCTCAAATGAAAAGATAGTTTGATTTTTCTAATAGTTTTATATGTTTTTAAAGAACACGCTATGTGGATGCTATTATTTTAACAATTTCCATCTCTATACACTGCACACTTAGGATATAAGCTGTTTTCTTTTCATAGAATATAGTGGCGTAATAATAAATGTGGATGTCCTGACGTTGAGCGTCTGACAAGTGCTTTCTACATATGGATACCTCAACGACGTTACAGCAGCCATTTAGTTATTGGAGAAACGAAACCATCTTCAAAGGAGGGCTGAAAAATGCAGTCAGTGGATAAAAATTACCATTTATCCAAGCGTTAGCTTTGAGAGACGGCTAAAAAAATTTCAAGTTGGTGAACACTCCTTTATATATGACAGTTTACGGCTGAGATATTAAGTATTAAAAGATTGGAATTTTAATAGATATTTTACGTGTAGTAATTTTTATATATTACACACACGCACACATATGCGTGTGTGTATACATTTACATCATTTATAATAGAGCGAATACATGCAACGTCATAAACGGCTTTAATGCCCTACTTATTCATTTTTATGTTTACCATAGTCAAGTGATAAGCTGCCCTTTTGCTTAAAATTAAAACCAGAGTAGTCATAAGTTGAGATGTGCTTTGCTGCGTGAAATCGCCCTATTGCATGTAAACTTCCTTTTTTCAAACAAAAAATTTGCTTATCGTCATGACAACACCTTTGTCATACTAGAATAATGACTAAAAATAGTTTTTAAAGAAAATAAAATATTTTCTATTGAAGAAGGTTTAAGCTCACAGTAAATATAAATCGAGAAAAGTCCAAGATTTTTTCTTAAAATTAAACCTTATTAACCAAAGTTTTATCGAGCAATTTTTTACACCAACACTCATGCCTGAAAAAAGCACGATTTCTTAAAATAAACTTAACGTTCTGCATTTTGTTCTAGATTAATCCTCTTAATGACGGTGAATTCTGATTTTAAATTTGGTTTAAAAGTGTTGTTTGAGGCTTTTAATTTACATTAATTTCTTCTTGAATTAAAAAACAAAATTTAAAAAAAGTGCTAAGAATGTGAAAAGACAAATTCTTCTAATCATTACTATAAATTTGATCTAATCTCCAGGTATATGGAGTGATAGCTTAGAAAGATTTAAATTTTTCATTTAAAAAATGCTATAACTAAACACTTATTTTTCGCTTCAGCTTTTATGAGCTTCCGAACATAAATCCTTTAATCTTCACGTACACAGAGTAGGAAGTTGTGAAGAATTTTAAGGGTGCAACAAATTTAAAAATTCGTGACATTTAATAAAACTCCTGTTTTGCCGCGTCGGAAAATAAACATCATTAGGTTTCCCAAGTAACTCGGTATTTTTCTTTCGTTAAAGTATCTCCTTAAATTTAATTTAAGTAAGTGTAACGTGATGAAAAAAGGGAAAGATTCTTTTTATATCATGAATGAGGGAAAGTTTAGACGAGAATTTTGAGAATTAAAAGAAAAATCTCATTCCCCCGAAAGCGCTTAAAATTCTTAAATGGAAAATATTCTCTTTGAACAACACATAAGGGGAAATAGAGTTATACACACACACACACACACACACACACACACATATATATATATATGTATATGTATATGTATATACATATGTATATGTATATATATATGTATATGTATATATATATGTATGTATATGGATATGTATGTATATATATATATATATGTATATGTATATGTATATGTATATGTATATACATATGTATATGTATATATATATGTATATGTATATATATATGTATGTATATGGATATGTATATATGTATATATATGTATGTATATATATATATATATATATATATATATATATATATATATATATATATATATATATATCTGTAATATATCAAAATTATTTAACTCTAATATTTCTTTTAAAAACCTCCTCTCTTCCATTCTAATTATTTAAATTCTTTTTCTCATTCTCTAAATGTCTTAATCAAAGGAGTGTCCTCGACTTAAAATTTTTTCGGTCCATTTCCCAAAGCTTTCTGTCCTATATATGTCACTTTTCTGTCCATTCAACGCGTTTTCCAGCTGTCGCCGGCCAATGGCTCCTCGTTTTTCCTGATCTTAACAGTTTAATTCACCGACTAAGTTTCTTGTCCCTTGGAAAAATTCTTTCTGTCTTCGACGTCTTGAAAATGCGGTCGCTCTCCTGGGAATGTAGTCTGGACATGATTCCCTAGAATGCTTCGAAAGTGATAGGATTTGATCCTCCCATGCAGAATAAGAAGTGGTACAAGACCGGGCCAAGATATCGCACCCCATACCACAATTGAGCCACAGTCGTCAAAGTCATCGATTTCGTCATCCGAGGGCGGCGAGTTCAATGCGTGGGACGATCAAAGATACTTGTGCTCATTAATGGCGGCTCGGACACGTAAATTTGGTTCATGATAGCAATGTCCTCTAAGATCCCGAACGATTACTCTGGGGAGGGAGGCCAAGCATCTTTATCCCTACTTCTAAATTACGAAAACCCACTTTGTGAATCCTTTTCATAGGGAGTAATGTTTGCCGCCTTATATGGTGCTCCTATTAAAAAAATGACTAACAAATAGATGCGGCTTTGTAGTGGCGAATGATAAAAATGCAAGTGTTCCCACAATTATTATATTAATTTATTTTTATCATAATTATGGAATTAATAATAAACATTAATTATTAATGCCAGAAGCTTGAAAAAATATTTCTAGTTTAATTCTTCAATAAATTTTTATTAACTATATTATTATATGATTAACACATTGTAAACTGGACACGTACTAGTACGTTTTCTGACGATTGATACTTGAGCACAGGTCACGTACTAGTACGGGTTAGTGTAACAACATGGTTTATTTGTCGGTACAAAAATAACGGTATATATAGGAAAACGAAGCCAAATGTTCTTCTCTACTATATAGATTTTGGAACTTAAAAATGTTTAGTTATAACATAATTCTAAAAAATTAAAACTATATACTACAACTTCTATTTGATTTTTCATATTTACGATGCTATTATAAATTTATCCATTAAAATATACTTTTTGTTTACAAAAATCTTATGGTTGTTATTTATATATTCTATTCATACATTTGATTATATATTTCAATATAAAATACGAAAAGTGGGTTAAAAAATGAAATAACTTTCCATCTATTGAGGTTTAACTGAATAACTAAATTGAGGCGAAAAACGCCCGTTCCCGGTACAATTCCGCTGTAAAATGTACCCGCACACAATGTGTTAATATTTGTAGATATTGGGCACTAGGGAAATTTCTAACATTTCGCATTGTAGAACTTTATATGATTTTTTAGAATAGCTACATTTTTTTAAAAAATCTCTTTTATTTAACTTTACTTGTGTGTCAGTGTCAAATATTTAATCAATTTTCAACTAAGTTCCGGACTAGCTAGAGCCTAAAATTTTGCACATAAGTACATCTCCAGTGATAATTCAATATTCATTCATAAAAGATTAGATTGGAAGAAAATGCAAGTTTGGTAAAGGCAAAAACTCTTGAGAGTACTTGGAATCCAAAGGGCAGAGATTTTAAACAAGTATCGCCAATTATTTTCAAGCGGAAAAAGTAAAAATCCAAAGTAAACTTCAAAAGTAATATGGACAAATGTAAAATAATGATATCTAGTTCAAAAGAAAATACATACATATACTTTTATGCTCTTGAAATCTGTTAAATGAAAGCGATTTTTTAAAAAAATTATTTTATTCTTATTTCCTTAACACAGAATAAATAGGACTGTAAGATCAGTTTTCGTCCGGCAGAAACAAATTTACAGTATAAACGTGGCAGCGATGATCCAAAAGACTTACACAATTACTCGCATTAAGTAAGTTTTATCGACATTCAGTAAATACGGAATAGGTTTGTACGGCAGGATTATCGAATTAGGAGTACTTTGTCTGCATTAAAACTATTCCCTGAGCTAACGACGTCAAGAGTACCTACAGTGCCTCTCTAAATAGTTGTTTTCACTTCCATTCATTAATCCGCTTTTATTCTGCTATGGGGAAATACGGTGACTTTTAATAAATCCAAGTGGAATGCTTTGTTGAAATAGAGTGTTACGACTTCAATGTTCTCGAGTGAAGAGGTAGCGTGAAGAAGGATCACAGTCACAATAAAATTGGAAATCACTTTTATTTCTTGAGTGAATACGGCTGTATACAAGGGGATTCTAATCTCCCAAAACAAGTCAAAATGCAAAATGATTGTCGCCTGCATAACATCACCACGACGATCACAGTCGAAAGAAAAGAGATTAAATGGTCTCACACAAGGGGGGACGTTTTTCCAGGGTGCAATGCAAACCCAATTTATCCCCCGTTCGGTGTCAGAGACTCTGCCGCTCCCTATAATAGCGGATTTTACCAATCTCCCGAACTTAATCACTAGAAACTGACTCCGGTCAAAAGACGCGGAAGCCTCCACGAGGTCAAAGCACCTACGTAAAAGAATGTCGAAAAATTCTAGGCTTTTTATACCAGGGGGGTCACATTATGGTTTCTCCAACCGTTTTTCTATCAGTTACGATTCCAGTTATCTGGGAACTCAAGCTCAGGTTACAGCTAGTATTTTTAACTGAATTCTCATAGGAGGCTTTAAATCACCTGATTCCAGTCGTTAGATCTGGACAAAAGAGAGGGGGTTCACAATATCATCCATTAACCTAGAAGAATTTAGCCGCTACAAATGCAATAGGATCTCGTGTGAAATTTAATAGGGCCTATCTCTCCTATTTTGAAGCAAACATACTTTAAGTCTGGTCTGATTTATTTTGTTGTGCTTAGAAAGTCATGGAGCTTATGTGATATACTTAACACGTTGACTGGCATGGGGGTGACCGGTGAGCGGCACTCGATTTGGCTTCAGCACCGGGTGGGCCACCGGCGAAGCAGCAAATAATAATAAAAGTACACAATTATAGTAAATAGAGATACTGATACATTTTTCAATAATACTACTGTTATTATAATGTTTTCAAGAAACTAATACAATATAGAACATATATAAATAACACGAAGCATATACATTTTATCAGTGCCTAGTGCGATGAGTCAGACGGAAGGCCAAGAAAATGTGAATCGGAACAACATGTCGCCACTTTTTGAGTCCATTCATTTGCTCTAGTTTTTTCTAACTGCTTTCAATGCTAAAGAAAGAGGGTAATCCCTTAACAATCGAAACACGATTGTTTATAGGCGTTCGGAATCGGCTTTAAGCAGTATGTCCCGGTCTCATTAACCTTCGCGTAGCAAAACAGTAGACTATAGCTCTCCAAAACAATCCAGTTTTTCTGCTTTTGGTAAATCAATTTTACCAGTAGCGCTTTTTCTTGCTAAGTAGGCATGATGGGCAGCGAAAAAAAAATCCTAGTGCAGAAACCGTCCCCTTTTTGTCCAGAGAATTATTCTATTAGGTACGCAATGTCACCAAATGATGTTTCACGTGTTGAGTATATGAAAATAAGTACCATTTGTGATATAGCGCCACCCATCGACAGGTTTTTACAAAAACATTGTTTAGATTAATATGAAACGCATCATTTGAATTATCTCTAGTTCAAATTTTATATTACGCGGTTTGGGACATAAGTCATGGTAACTATTTTTTTTCTTGTAGATATGTGAATAGATCCCAAACGTATATGTGTCCCATGGAAGCTCTGCTAGCTTAGTGTTTATGCAGAACAACAGATGGCTCTGGGATAGCTAGTAGAAGCACAACGAGGTGAGTGTCAGCGATGTCAGTGGGCGAATGTCGTGCGGGATGGAAGTAACCCGTGTTGACACACGTCCTTGCTGAAGCTTTCCTACCCACCGTGCTACTGTACGGTTTGGTAGAGCTTTATTCCCAAGGGCTTCCACTCATTCTTTGTGACATTCCATTGCATTTCATCCTCGGAGAACGGCTATTTTGATGCAAGCAAACTGATCAACACGGGTCACTTCCATCTCGCACGATACTCACCCACTGACTGATTTCGCAGCCCTCGATACGCTACTACCAGGTATTCCACAGCCACCTGTGGTTCTGCAGACACACTATGCCTGCAGAAGTTCCACATATACGTTTGTGACGTGTTCACGTATCTACAAGAAAAAAATAGTTGCCATGACTTATGTCCCAACATTCATATTTTTACCAGTGGAACGCATGCTTGAGCTCTCTGTAGTACCCTGCATACGAATATGCAGTAATAGTGTGCATGAATAAACATACACTCTTTTCATCTGTCAACATCCCACAAAATCAGTTTATAGAAAGGCAAAGGTCTAAAGAAAAATGAAATAAAGAACGAAAAATAACGGAGTTGTAACTAAAAGAAAATGATAAAAATAAGAAAATGAAATTATTAATAATCAATTTGTTTATCTCCCTTTTAAAACTATCTTTTGTCAAGAACTATAAAGAAGCAAGAACAAAATAAACTTGAATTCCAAATAATTCATAAATCTCATTCCGCGTCACGATTCACCGCTGTTTAGAGATCTTTACTATTTAAGTGGTCCGATATAACATTCTGTGCTTCATTAGGGGAGGCTTTAGAACCAGCCCGAAGAGTGTTTGATTTGAGTTACCCTAAGTGGTTCTGCATGCTATCTTGCTGCCTAAATGGATTTATTTCGACCTGATGAAATATTCATCGGCTACCAGGCAAACAAACGAAGATCCGAGAAATTGATTAGATAAATGAGAAATCTCCATATTAAAACGCAACGTCTGCTTGCTATAAATTCGCTATACGTGCTCTTTGGATTCGAGTTGCAGTAACTCATGAAGTCTGCATGAAGGTAAAACTTAAATAATTTGTCTCTAAACGAGACACGAATAGAGTTTTTGTCCTCTATTAAATTCCTCTTAAACATTGTGAGGTATTAACGATGCCTTAAACGAAATGGATGCGTGGGTGCCTTCTATTCAATTACGAGAAAGTTCTGCACATTATTTCAGTTTCATCGACGTTATATCCATTACGTGCGATTATGGATGCAGTCTTGGGTCGATGCATAAATGTTAAAAATAGGTTTCAAAGTGCCTCAAGTTTAGCAGGTAGCCCATCGGCTATTTATGAAGCTACGAATTCTTTATTGTTCGAGGGAAAATATTTGCCATTTTGGGAAATATAACTCATTCGAAAGAACTAGTACT
>CM063509.1:11037313-11047313 GCA_032207245.1 Pardosa pseudoannulata
TATATATATATATATATATATATATATATATATATATATATATATATGTATGTGTGTGTGTGTGTGTATATGATCAATGGATGATTGAATGATAGTCCTTTATATAATAATATCCTAAGTTATCTGTCCATCTGTCAGTCTGTTCGCGAATTTATGAAGCGGTTGTACGTGGAATGGATACAGCCATCCATATTGGATTTTTCAACTCCTCTTCTTAGCCCACTCTCCTGTTTCTAATCATGGATCTTGTTGGTGCTTCAACCACATTTGGCGAAATTGGCGTGCTTGCAGCTTGCGTGCGTGGCGTGCTTGCAGCGTGGCGTTTGAAATCTGGCGAGGGGATCGTAACTCAACAAATTGATACATAAACAAAAACAACATTTTGAGGAAAAATTTTACAAAAATTGAATATTTAAAATCTAATTGAATTAACAAAGAAAACACATAACATTCATACTAAATAGACTGAAACATTCACTTAATCACAAATTAAATAAACTGAGTGTGATTTTCATCACAAATTTGTGATTTAGTGTAAATTGTAAAATTAATTTAAAAACTCTTTGACTTAAAAGAAACTGTATTTTGAGTGGAGGTTGAAGAGGAGTTGTAAAATTGAAAATTTTTTTTCAAATCTCTTATTTATAAGTTAGGGTTAGAAAAATTCAAAGCGACTAAAGTTTATCTTCTCCTAAGCGATCGATCCAATTCTCAAATAAATTGGTATAAATAGGCTTCCTATCACAACGAAAAATAATATCGTCTTTAAAACGTTCGAAATCCATCCCTTCCCCTTTTCGAGCTTTTAATGCCATTTTTTCGAGCCCCATTTTCCCTGGTTAAGAGCAGGCAATTCAATTTATTACACAAATAGATAAAAATACCATTTTGTTTCTAGCATTATGACATCATTTCATCTCTTTGAATCATTTCTCATTTTAAATTATTTAAATATCATGTGCATTATTTTCATCCATTTTGTTGTTGAACTTCGATAGGACGTCAATAATTTTCTTTTATATTCGGCTTCAATAATAGATTAGGTAGATATGGGATCATTTTGAATTGAATAATCGATTATTTTTTGTGTGGCCATGAAAATTTTATCCCCTGTATTAACAACAAGTTCTTTTCATAAAAGTCTAGGAGTCTATTTCACGAGGTAATAAATATCTAGCATTTTAGTTATATCTTTGAAAATGAAGAAGTTTATTCGTTTGTGTGCTTGGTTTTTATACATAACCACGCGGTTTGAATAAATGAATTCGACATGATTCTAAACTACATTCACAGTTTCGGGAAACTGTAGAGGAGTATGAAGATAAATTATTGAGCGTGTACTAGATAATATATTTTTGCTTAAATAATATATTAAGTACAAATGTGATAATTTTAAATTTAATCGTCGATTATTTTTTTGTTGCAATATAATTGTCAGCCAAAAGCAAACCATTTTTTTTTACCTGTCTCATAAGGTTACTTTAGAATTGTGGAAAATTAAAAATTTTACTGATCCCGTCATAGGACAGGCTATACGCTAGTGTATAATAAAATCACATCAGAATTTCGTAAACAAGTTGTGTACGAAAGCTTCAATTCGTTATGTGATAAAAGAAAGCTTTGTCACGTTTGGCAACTCTATCTGTCTCCGGGTTTGCTAAAGTCAAAGGTCGCGATGTCACACAAAACCTTTCTTAGATACTTGACAGCATAAACATTGTATAAAGAATTCTTTGGACATTTACTTTGTACAGAACGCATAATGAGATTTTTTCCCTAGAAATAAAGATCTACATTCAATATAATAATCCCTCTACATTAAGCGTAAGAATTATAAATTTATGCAAATAACAATTATTTAAAATGATCGAATGTATTTATAAAAAGTCATAATTTGAAATAATGTTATTAAATTTTCCCGAAACAAATTGTGTTAAAATTAAATAATCTCTTTAACGAAATAATGTTTGAAAGAAATTTGATTGTGATTTTTATGTCTCAAATTATTTTTTGCTGGGAGATGTTTATTATAATGCTTTAATTTCTTTTAAAAATTGTAGAAATATTTAAATAATTTTACACTTTAAAGGGGTTAGTTTCTAGATAGGTTTTAATAAATAAAACCGAGGAAGAGGAATTTGGTATGGTAAACTGTTTTGTAGACAAGGAATACAAAGATGGGTACCTACCGATTAATTCTCAACGGGTATATACACTTAAAAACCAAAAATTATGACCACCCCTACATTTTGCAATGAACTCGCCTGGATGACGTGGAAGGCACGTGATCAGGTGGAAGTGGTATTTAACTGCTGCTTTAGAGTCTGAAGAATAATTCTTTTACATACTTCTGTGTGTGATGGGAAAGGATGCGGATCTAAGCGATTTTGATAGAGGGCAATTGTAATGGCTCGAAGGCTCGGGAAAAGTATTTCCAAAACTGCACGATTCGTGGGTTGTTCGCGATCTACAGTTGTTAGTACTTAGGCGTCTCTGGGACCCGTTGTTGTGGTAGAGCAGACCATGAATGCTACAGGGTATCTGAATATCCTTGTTGACCAGTTTCACACTTATATGGTCTACGTTTTTCCAGCTGGAAATGGAAATGTTCCAACAGGAGAACACCCCGTGTCACAAGGCTAAAATTGTGTTGGGGTGGTTCCAGGAACAGGATGCTGAATTCCAGTTAATGTCCTGGCCACCTAACTCACCGGATTTCAATCCGATACAACACATGTCATTGGGATGTCATGGGACGGCAGCTCAGAGTTGAACGACCATCCATTCGCAATATCTCGGATTTGCGCGACCGTTGCTTCCACATCTGGTACAATCTGTCTCCGGCCATCTACCAAGGACTTGTGGCATCTATGCCGAGGCGGGTTGAAGCTGTGTTGCGCACCAAATTTGGGCCAACTCTTTATTGACAGGTGGTCATAATGTTTTGGCTCTTTATGTGCAGGAAGAGATTTTTTAATAATGCTCAGCGTTTGCTTGTTAAACATTCGTTCATACATAAGTTGTTACACATTATTATAGCCCCATGTCAGATAATACGAAGTGGGCCCTCGTAATTTCAGAAGTAGGGGCCAAGAGCCCCAGGATTTTCCTACCACCTGTATAGGTATCGTTTGGGGACTTGAGGACATTGCAAACACGAACCTATTTTAAGTGCCTATTAATGAACATGATAGATCTTTGTCCGCATCGAACCTGTGCCTGCATCTTAAACCGGCTCTATCCTCGATACCTCTTCCTTCCATCTACTAGATCACTGCCTTTGTCGACTGAGCTATAGCGGCTTAAGACCTTTTCTGATATCTACAAAGAATGTTCCACAATGTAAATCCCTTTTTTCTAAACAAATAATGATTCATACAGTTTACAAAGCATAAATGATGAGATTCATTTTTCTAAAACCATGAAGATGTCTTTCCGATGCTTTTATTTATTTTCAAAGAATATAGTTTTAGATGTTATTGTTCCAACAATCCCCGACTCTATACGCAACAGCGATTCATAAGGGCGTAAGTTCTCTTTCTTAACAGATAAGGATCTATACATTTTTCAAAGCATTATGTTTCCATTGATCATTTGGAATTGAATGAGATCGTAAAACTGTCTCGATCACCGATAATTTGATTAATCTGAGCATAATTCGCTTTCTAAATGTTGCCGATCTCCGTCTTTGTTTACTACAAATGGTGTTCAAAAATGCAAAATTTATTTTAACAAAGACAACAATCGCCTTCTCTTTTCAAAACATTTTAATCTATCCATCGGAAAAGTCAATTTTGTTCTTTATAGTACGTTTCCGCATTGTTCAAAGGATAATAGGGTATCTGCACTGTTTCTTCTAAGAAATCGAACAATAGCATAATATAGTCGTTTTGTCAAACCATAATCATTTTGTAAGAAAGCATTTTTATTCGTCGAGCTACAACTGCGTTTCAGGTCAAGGATGTTTTAAAAACAGTAATACCACACAAACACACACACACACACACACACACACATATATATATATATATATATATATATATATATATATATATATATATATATATATCAGTGGCGTGCGGTAGGTTTTTATGCAGGGTGTGCAGAGAACATCGATTTTCCAATAAATCTTTAATTATTGAGACATCTGAGTTCTCTATTCTGAAACGGATTATTTATTATGAATATAAATTTAAAGATTACAGTAAATGAAATATTTACCTACGAGTAGTCGAGTTGTAACTATAAAAACAGCTAAACTTATGAGAATTCTACTAGCACGGAAGCAAAAATCATGTCTTTTGTTGTATGGTATCATACCGGCGTCGAAAAAGCAACGCTTCGGGCTTCTACGAAAAACTTATATATGTTCAGCAAACGTAGCACCACATAGTGCCCGTCACTGCGGTGCCGACAAACTGAACGTCTATTGTACGTGCAGAGGATTTCACTGCACGCTGGTACAATAAATCGAACTGTTGTTCGGTCAGTGGATTAAATTATATTTATTAATTGTTTTTACCATTTGAAAATCACATATTCTGCGAAAAACGTCTTGACAATTTTTAAAAACAAAACCAGAGATATGGTGTTACATAATATAACTTATATACTGGCTGTAAGACACAATGAAGGGTAAAATGTGGACTGTTATGTTAAAATTTGTTTCTTTAAAACAAAACAATATTGTTTTTCAGCTAATCATTTCAATAAATATAATACATCACCGAAATTAATTTACCACGCTAAAACATTTCCCTTTATATTGATGAAATACTTCTTTTATATTTGCATGAAAACAAAATCTTACAATATATAAATTTAAACATGAACCGTCTGCAAAATCGTATGGCCAGTTAATTAGTTAAAAAAACAAAATCGCTTTAGCACGTAAGTCCTCGCTCTAATATAACGCTTAATAAACCGTACCTTCAGATGATTCTGAATGCCAAGTGCAGGAAAAATAGCTGCACTTGCCTCAGTGCCATAGTATGCTGTATCCAGTAGCCCATATATATAAAGCGTGATTTTCAATTTAGTGCGTACACATCAGAACTTCCTATGTTCGTTTTTTTTTGAACGCGCTACGTGGTGCAGCACCTAGTACCGCAGGCACTGCGGGAATACAAGCAATCAAATCAACATAATATTTGAATATATTATAAATAATATTTATTATATACCGTATAAAGATAAATAAACATAGGTGCAAAAAATTAGTGTCCCTCATAATTTTGCCAGGGTGTGCAGTGCACACCCTGCACATATGGACCGCACGCCACTGATATATATATATATATATATATATATATGACATGGACGAGTGGTTAAGGCATGGAAAGACACATTTCACAAATAAAAACTTCTTTATTGTAATCCTTCTGTCCACAGCTATGCCATTTAGTAGCCAGCTATGCCTTTTTCGCCAAGTTGGCGGGGGAACCCTGTTCTTCGGTCAAACCAAAAATTCTTGTAATACTGATATTGGATACATTTCGGGTAGGGTCCATACCCTCCATGCCTTTTTTATTAATACGTCATTCATATTAGAAATTAAAAAGTATTTTACGGATCATTTTAAAAGAGTATAAGAGTTAGAAAAGAATTTAAAAAATCTTCTTACTGCTTAAATTCTAAAATCGAAAATGTAGTTTTTCCCCACAGGAGACATTTCAATACATTCTTTCGAAATCAAGAAAAGCAAATTCTAACAATAAAAACAAGCAAACGGAAGCTCTTTAATCTTTTGTTGGAGGTTTAACTGCCGCTAAATTGAGAAAAAAAGGCTACTTTCCCCTATCCGACAGATCGGTTCATTCGATACTTGGAACTATTTATCTTTTGAAATGGCTTACAAATATATTCTTCGGTGCCAGTATTTACTAACATTCGCTTCGAAAAAGGACTTGTAGCGGATTGGAAAGGCAACATTTTCCGAATCTTCTATATTTTCCTAATCGTAAAATGATTCCTTTTGCAATTTTAATTTCTTTGCTGTTTTATTCCCTTTTGCTTATTCCCGAACGAAAGAATCGTTTGCTCTGTTCCATTTTGTGAGGGCCAGAGAGAGAATTTCAAAAGCGAAATTCCGAATTAATTTCAGTTTTCAATTTCACGACTTAAGTGAGACTGCAAATAAAATAGGGAAAAGTGAATTTGTCTTGCATAAACGGTAGTTTCTCTGATTGGAAAAATAAATTCGAAGTAATGCAAATATTTTACAATATCGAATTTTAGGTACAAAGTTCTTTTAGAGAACGGTGAACGCTTATAAACCATTTTTGTAGATTTGTGACTTAGAGATATGAAACAGTACATGTCTTGAAGTTGAACTAAAACGTTAAAATTCTGTTAAAGAGGCCTTGATTCCCCAACAAGATGTAAGCCACAAAACGGACAAGAAAATGTCAAAAAGCAATTAAAAAAATAAGAAGATAAATTATCTAAATGAAGGCACATTGGAGACCGTTAAGGCAAATTGTAACAGAAACATTTATAGCAGGGGTAATAATTAACTCCTTCCAGGTTCATATTATTTCGGCATTATGGGTCAAAGAATGTCAATTTTTTATGCTTTTTTCATACATACATAACTTTTTAAACATAATAACATCATTCGCATACAAAATTTCATAAAAATTAATGTAAAAAAATCAATTTAAGTAAATGAGAAATTTACCTGTATAGTTGGCTTTCTGTGCGTCAGAAATCATTCGACTTTGGAGTCAATTCACACTAACTATAAATATAAAGCTTAGAATACCTAGCTTTTATCTTGAATTAAATTTTATTTATATCCTTTGCATTTACACAAATGATTATGAAATTATTAATCAAAACTTGATCGTGTATGATATAATCGGAAACACGGTACTGCACAGAGTCCAGCATCGCAAACTGGACAGTAGAACCTTGTTTCTCTCCTTACCTTCTTCCCTCTTCTGTTTCTCTTTGAGCAGCAAACAATCTAGTAGTCAAAAATGTAAACAAAAGCATTCGAAACTATAAAAAGCACATATGAGATAATTCGGGAAAGACTGATTACACAGTGTAAAATTTCACACTGCCCAAATATCGGGATGAGCCAGGATGGTACAATTCACCTGCCCGAGTTCAGCTCGGGAAAAACCGGGTAGAAGTTAAATGCAGCGAAAGACCTGGTTCGAGGATCGAACCGTCTTAAGACCAACCGTGGTTGTAAAGGGTGACTGGGGTAAGTTAAATATATTTGTGGTCACAATGTCCTCAAAGTTGTTATTCTTGTCTTATGCCACTTGGTCAAACTAAGCACGATTTAGTTAACCCTATAAGCATCTTAGCCGGCTTTTTCAGTATCCCCGAAACCGCTCTTAAAGCGGCTGAGCCGGCTTTTTCCACATTCACGAAAACACTGTTTAAAGCGGCCTAGCCGGATTTTCCTGCTTTTTCCTTCCCTCTTGGAAATTTCTTTGACTAACACGGGGGAGGTGCTGCGGTTGAAAAGGAGAAGGCAATTGGTGCATTTAGAGACTAGTGTGACGACTTCAATGTCCTCTAATGAAGAAATAGCGTGAAGAAGGATCACAGTCACGATAAAATTGGAAATCACTTCTATTTCTTGAGTAAATACGGCTACATGCAAGGGAATTCTACTTTCCCAAAATAAGTCGAAATGCAGAGGATTTTCGACTGACACTGAATGGCCACGACAATCACAGTCGGGAAAATAAAAGATTAAATAATCTCACAAAGGGGGAGGCTCTTCCTGGGTGCAATGCAACCCAATCTATCCCCCGTTCGGTATCCGAGACCCTGCTGCTCCTTATATGAGTGGACTTTATGAGTCTCCCGAAAGCAATCACTAGAAAGCTGGCTCATACGTAACAAAGCACCTACGTAAAATAATGTCGAAAAATCCCCGAATCGCAAAATTCTGGGCTTTTTATACCTAGGGGCAGTTACTGTCCCGCCAACCATTTTGTGTTCAGTTACGATTCCAGTTACCTGAGAACTCTAGCTAAGGTGACAGCTAGTTTGTTTAACTGAATTCTCATTCGTTGGCTGTCCCGATTGTGGAATCTCGTTGCAATCCTCTGGGCTCATTACCCCAATCGATCAGGGCGTAACGCCTATTCAATCCAACTGTCAACAACCGAGACTCTGCGACTCCATGCTATTGTACTGGTCAACAAGCCAATCCGATCAGCTGATTTGGCGCGTGCTCTGAACAAAGGGGAGTGTTTACAGTAGATTGTAACTCGCTTTTTTGTTATGGGCTATAAAGAAACAAGTTCCAGCCCTGACTACATTTTTTGTATAGTAAAAGAACTGTCCGAAATTATACTTAAGAATATTACATTTTGGAAAATGTTTGTTTATAAAATTATTGTGTTGTTAACATATTATTTGATCGTTTTAAGAGATGCTTTTTTTTTACATAAATGTTATTTAAGCTTTTAAAAATGAGAATTTCTCCTGACTAAATAATTTTAATACTAACAGAATTATCAAGTCTTCTTCCAGGTTTTTTTTTCCACTGCTTTTTCTAGGCTAATATTTTCTATTTAAATTCTCCCCCCCCTTCCCGAAAAAAGTAAAGTTCGTTCTTATATATATGCAGTAAATTACCTGTGTAGGAGGTAAAAGGATATGAAATGCACCTGTTCTTGCCACCAATTGAAAAGCATGAATTTAAAATACTATTTTATACAACGTTAATTTGTTGGTTTTTATCCATGAATAGGTATTAAGCGAAGGTTGGCCGAATTCCTGTCTTCGAATTGAAATGTAATGTCGCAAGCGTGTACTGTTTACAAAGCTGGTCAGAGAAAGCGGGGAAAAGCCATGAACTTACGAGACTGCAAATTCTGTAAAGGTAATTATATGAATTTAGTTTCTGAATTGATAAATTCTATATCGTTCTTTATATAAAATTCTGTAGATTTTCTTGTTACACTAAGCTACTCTGAAATTTTCTCGCGTTTGTCTGCATTTCTGCTAGTCTTCAAATGTGTTACTGTTCTTAATTCTGATATAACAAACACGCAATACAACAATCGTACAAAAAATTCGATGCTAATATTTTCACTTCTTTTCATTAAAAGGAAATGCCCTGGATATTATCAGAGTAGGAATAATGCGCACGTGACAACGGATATGAGTGTTAAACATTTTTTCGGAAAAGCATAATTACTGATTAAGATATTTTAAATTAAACATACAGCATATTTAAATAATAATATGCTTGGATTACCACAAAATTTGTAGTAGGTTGGACAGCAAGTTTTATTTCGGTATTTTTAATACGATACGTGCCGATCGTACAATACTGGTTATCAAAGTTTGACAAAAAAAAAAAAAAAAAAAAAAAAAAAGAGAGAGAGAGAGAAAATAAATAAATAAAAATAAAAAAAATAAAATAAAATAAAATAAAATAAATTTAAAAAAATTTAAAAAAAATGTGATAAAACAAATTGAGATAAAAAAATTTAAAAAAAATCGAAAAAAAGAAATTTTTTTGGAAAAAAAATTGGAAAAATGCAAGCAAATGGTTAATATGTAACGCAGTAAAAACATTTTCATAAATATTGCTTTAAAATTCAATGTTTCCGAAAAGTCTTGTATTTTAATCAAAAAGGATTTTCTAATAAATTTTAGTACATTTTATGTTTTACGTAATAACAACATTTATGCTCCTTATAAGTATGGAGTAGAATATTCAAGAGCCGCGGTAGCTGATGGTTGCGGGTTCGGACCCTTAGGATTCGATAATTTTTTGAAAGATTCGATTATTTGAAATAATCGATTCTTCTTCGGTAGATTGATTTTTATTTAAGAATCTATTTTTTAAAATTATCCCCTTCTTTTTCGGAAAAATCGGTTTTTATAGGATGAGATAATTTTTCGGAAGAATCGATTTTTTTAAGAATGGATTCTTTTTCTGAAAATTCAATATTATTTTAAGAATTGATTCTTTTTCAATAGCTCGATTATTTTTATGAATAGATTATTTTTCAGAAGA
>CM063509.1:11054813-11064813 GCA_032207245.1 Pardosa pseudoannulata
AAAAAATTTTTTAAATCAGCAATCTAATATAAAGTATAGATAAAACACGTATTGATATTTAAAAAAATTTAAAATAAAAAAAAATTAAAGTAAAATAAAGAGAAAGATTTTTTATGGGTAAGAGGAAGATAGTGAAAAAGAATGTAGTGAATGCGGAAGATAGAGAAGAACATTAGTGGTAGTGGAGAGAAGAAGATAGTGATGTAAGTAAGATGGGCTAAAATTATATATTAATTGAAAAAAAAAGATACTAAGATGTAGTTTATAAATAGCAAAAAATTAATATTTTATTACTCAAAAAGAGATTTTTACCCCAAAATTTCATTTTTAACCCCATTTGGGGTAATTTACCCCGGTTCCCGACCCCGACCGCTGATGTAGAGGGAAAGATCACTCAGGCATCCCAGGTTCACCTTCAGAGGTATCTTTTGGGAGCTTGGAGGACATTACGACCATGTGAACATGTTCCACATCACGAATACGGTGGATTTTTAACCAGTTAGAGCTTCCCAATCCTTATGGTAGATACCTTATAATGCCGATACCTTTGCTGTCTGAGATATTATGACTTTTCGTTTCACTGATTATTGATGTTGGAAAACTTACTGTTTTCACTCTTTTAAACCTATTGGCCTTGTGGTCTCGCCGTGGTGATTATCACTAAATATCTTGTCAATTCTCTTTTAAATTGTAGTTATTTTGTAGTAAAGGTGTGTCTGAAATTGGTATATCTTGACAATTCTTCGAGGAGAGCATTCAATTTGCAACTAAACATAAATTAATTATGCATGGATTTGCTGTACAGTAAATAGTTTCAAAAACCGTAATTAACATTTAAATTTCCCCCTCTTTGTTTTAACTTAATTTCTAAAGTCTGTTGTTTTAACGTTTTCTTCAAACTCCATTAAATAATTTCGAAACTTCAAGAGACTTCATCGAAGCAAATACCATTCTGGACGTAATTTAAGAACCGGCTATTGCCTTAAGCTGGTTGCCACTGGCAACCCGTTAAACTCGTTGCCGAATACTATTTACTTTTCACGTCGTTATACATTGTTTTCGAAAACACTGAGGAAACTACAAAATTAATTCTTGTTATAAAATTACTCTGATGCAAGCACCCATCGGTTTTAGAGCGTCACTTTTTGGATATAAGCGAAGAATTTATCCTTTAATTGCAACAAGTGAGAAGGAAAACTTTTCCCGTCTCTCAGTCTATTACTTTGCTGTATTTTAAGTGTTCTCGAAGTTCATTTACTCACCAGATGTGTAAGCTGAATAAAATAAATAAGAATTGTTCATTCTTTCCAAAGTAAGTAACAAATGGAGAACAAATTGTTTAATTAATTAATAACTCTAAATAAAGGAAGGCGAAATGAAAATGTAATGTGTTGCACGGAAAAAAATAATTAATTTTGTTACATAAAGCATTAAGGCTTCCTAAACCACATAAAATGTTTAATAATAGATACATAACAGATTTTTTATTATTTGTTTCAAGGTTTAAAAAATGAAACTTTTAATGCAAGTTAATATGTAGATCCGACACGGGTTTCACGCATGCGCATGTTGGAATGAAATAATGAATGAATCAACAAATTGTTGTAATGAATGAACTCCAACATGAATATGTTGGAATGAACTTAAACACTTTTAAAACATAGAAATCGTTCAATCTATAGTTATACCTCTCAGATGCGACATCTCGAGACTAAGGTTCACTTTTGTGATGTGTCCAATATTTAGAGGTTTTTAAAAAAGTTTCTCAGGAAATAAAAATATATTAAAATCATATGGCAATCTGTTTAAATGTATTGTTTCTAAATTTTAAATTATTTTAACATTGCATCAAATTTATTACTGCATATACTTGAAATAAACATAATACTTGAAAAGAAACATTAGAATTTGTTAGCTTGTTTGCACTTGATACCAACAATCATACAGCTACAAAAATATAAAATTTTTAGCTTTAAAAAATCTGTTAAAATGTTTGCTTTGGTTTTCAAAGTGTTCTCAGAGTGATACTTTACTATTTTCGAAAAGTCCGTAAAATATATTTGGATAAATGTTTGGAATAGTTATTTCGAAAACGACGCAGACAGTAAATTAGTTATTGAAGAAGCGAAGCTATTTTTCTGGGACTGCTGAAAATGGGGCCAGTGCACAGAAAATTAACTTTTATGCCAGCGGTAGTTTTGAGAGACGGGTAAAAAGAATTTAAGTCGGCGAACACTCCCTTATACCTGGCACTTTACGACTGGAAAATTTGGCATTAAAAATAAGAAGGTAAAAAAAGGAGAATTTTAGATATTTTGTGAGTAATAATTTTGATTATATTACATCTTCTATATTAAAATCTGACTGTTTCTATCTATCTATCTATGCGCGTTTAACTCCTCACGAACTGCTAGACGCAGAAGGGTGCCAAAGGTACCAAAAGACGCGGAACGATCCGGGGAAGTCATTTCACCCATTCGCGTTTCGATATTCCAATTAGTTCGAAAGACATTATCGAAAAACGACCAAAATACCAGTTTAATTTTGCGGCAAGCGCAATACCATTGTTGAGATGGCTTCAAAAGACAGTGTTATTGAATGTTAGCATCATTCTCGCCTGATATTTGGTAATCCGAGTAACACAAAAATATATCTTTGCTATTAAATTTTAAATGGAAATGTATATATTTATGATAGTATATATGTACATGAGATTTTCATCTTCTAAATGCTAAACCCTTATTTTTTAGAAAAGCATGATCTTTTTCTATTTTATTATCTTGGCGAGATTTTTGCATTCAGTAATTATAAACTCGCCATGATCTATCAAAATTGTTTGCATTTAGCAGTTGCCATTTCTTAAACAAAAACTAAATTATTATTGTAGGTTTTAATATTTTAAACTAGATTTTTATTACTTGGAAAATACAAATTTTATATTTTATCTTGACGATATTTTTATTACTTTGAAACATTTATTACCCAGACCGAAGGCTGGGTGCTAAGCAGCTAGTATATAAATATATTTATACATATTTAGATAAATCTAATACATGTTTTTCATTAATATGATATCTACCTGGAAAAGAAATCGAAAAGTGGAAGTTCATAGAGATTGTGAGAAACCCATCAGAGATGCATTCACGTCTTGGGATAAATACCGAAGAAATCCTTTTCCATTTTTCGTATCACAAACGGATATATCTGTGGACGTGCCGTACCCGGCTGGAAAGGAAAAATCGTGCTTTCTATTGGAAATCGCCAAATTTGTTTCTTTTTCGTCATCTTTGTTGTGCCCTATTTACTGAACAGTTGCTTTTATATCCCTCTCTGCTCTTAATGGATTTAGTTGGAATGTAGCATTTACGAGTTACTAGCACATAGCCCGTGATATGACGGGAGCAGTAAAATATTTAACTTTACAGAATTACTAAAATTATTTAATTCGTAAAATAATTTTGTAAAGTACCCTATGAGACAGGTAAAAAAATGGTTTCTACTTTGGCTGAGAATTATCCGGCAACAAAAAATAATCGACGAGTAAATTTAAAATTATCACATATGTACTTAATCTATTATTTAAACCCAAATAGTATCTGGTACACGCTCCTTAATTTATCTTTATACTCCTCTAAAGTCTCCCGAAACTGTGAATAAAACTTAGAATTACGTTGAATTCATTTGTTGAAACAGTGTGGCTATGTATAAAAAACAAACATACAAACGAACAAACTTCTTAATTTTCAAAGATATATAGCTTAAACGCTAGATATATAGAGAATTATCTGGTACAAGTTCAATAATTTGTTTATCTTAATACTCCTCCAAAGTCTCCCGATACTGTGAATAAAGTTTAGAATCACCTTGAATTCATTCAGTCAAACCGCCTGGTTATGCATAAAAAACAAGCACAAACGAACGAACTTCTTAATTTTCCCGCTAGATATTTATTAGTATTTTAAATAGACTCCTAGACTTTTATGAAAAGAATTTGTTGTTAATACCGGTGATAAAATATTCAACGCATCAAAAAATAATCGATGATTCAATTTAAAACTATCACATGTATACCTAATCTATTATTGAAGCCAAATAGAAAAGAAAATTATTGACGTCATATCTAAGTTCAGTAATAAAACATGAAAATAACGCACACGATATTTTAATAATTAAAAATAAGAAATGATTCAATAAGATGGAATTAAGTCATAATGCTAGAAAAAATGTTATTTTTACCTATTTATTATGGGATAAATTGAATTACCTGCTCTTGACCGGGGAAAACAGGGCTCGAAATGACGGCACAAAACGCTCGAAAAGGGGGGGAAGGGGTGGATTTAGAACGTTTTAAAGACGACAGTAGTTTTCGCTGTGACACGAAGCATATCTATTCCAATTTATTTTTGAACTGGATAGATTGTTTAGGAGAGAATAAACTTGACTCGCTTTGAATTTTGCTAACCCTAATTCGTCAAGAATCCAATATGGATGCCTTTATTCATTCCAGGTCCAATCGATTAAGAAATTCGAGGACAGACGGACAGATAACTTAGGCTATTATTATATAGAGGATGATATTTACTTTACTGCTGTTCCATCTGATATCAACTCGTATATAGTAATTAAACTAAATTAAATATAACTTTAAATTGTTTTACCTATTTACATTTTCTTCCTCTCTCTACAGCTCTCTATTTCTGATAATGTAACTTCCAGAGAGCTCTTTTTATGATTTCTAGCGGTCGAACGCATTACCTCGATAAAGAAACCAACAAGCAGGTATCGGCTGATCTTCTGGCAATTCTACTAAATGATGTATAGGAACAGAGTCGCTTTGGTTAACAAGTTAACCCTTCTATGCCTTAGAAACATCGAAAAGGCTGTCGAGCCAGGATTTTAAAATATGTACTACACCTACAACTACCACGGCTTATTCGCAGCCTATCTATCTCGTTTCAACATCAACCTTTGAAAGCTAGAAAAAAAAAACGTTATTTTTACCCATTTATTGGATAACAAAACTAACTTTGAAACTTTAAGGGAATGTTCCAACGGTGCTTCTGATGCTGCTGTATTTAATCCAAGAAAAAGAATGGGTGGAGTTTATTAGGTGTGTAGCCGAACGACGGCCGAATAGATAAAGATCTGCTGATTGGTACAGGAATTCGTGAGTTCGAACCCCACTAATGGCATGGAATTTCCTAATCGTACTAATAGTCTTTTACTAGTAGGTCTTTGTCTCATTAACCCTCGTGTAGTAAAACCGTAAATCATAGATCTCTAAACAAATCTGATATAGGCGTTCAAGGTAATCATGTGTTTTCTAAACAAATTTCTTTCGTGTATGTGTTGAAATAAAGGATGACACCAACGAATGATTAAATGTATATAAATAAAATAACTTTTCATTTTCCATTTTCTATTTTTTCTTGGCTAGCTCAAAGATAGTAAATTTCTTTCAAGATTTATAGCATCATTTACGAAAATGCGGAAAAAAATTCAGGCTATATTTTTATATTACTCTACTGAAGACTTTACCTCGCGGATTTATGAGATAAATAACTTCCTGAGATGTCATTTAGGAAAAACTGTCAACCCTTCATCATTTATGGTTGCAAGATTTTTAACTGGATAATTTCTCACTAGCTACTTTTTCATCTGTTCTGGTCTCTAAAAGTTAAAAATTGTTAATGTGGTGTGAAATAAAAAGCAGATTGGATAAATGTTTGGATTAGTTAACGAGAAAGTTATTGATTAAAAAAGAAATAGTTAGAAATAAAGCAAATTATAAAAGGTAAAAAAACGAAAAATGTTGAAGAAAAACTGTTATGTGAGATAAAGGATTCACAACAGGTGTTCAGTTAATAAGAAAGATATAATTACAGTTATTCATATATTAAGTTTATCTTCTCCTAAACTATAGATCTGATTCTAAAATAAATTGGTATAAAAATGTTTCATATTACAGCAAAAAATACTGTCGTCTTTAAAACGTTCGAAATCAAACCCTTCCCCCCTTTTCGAGCGTTAAATGCCGTTATGTCGAACCCTATTTTCCCCAGTTTAGAGCAGGCAATTCAATTTATCACTTCGTAAATAGGTAAAAATAACATTTTGCTTCTAGCATTATGACATCATTCCGTCTCATTGAATCATTTCTTACTTTAAATCATTTAAATATCGTCTGGATCATTTTCACATGTTTTATCACTGAACTTAGATATGACGGCAATATTTTTCTTTTATATTCGGCTTAAGTGATAGATTACGTGATAATTTTAAATTAAATCGTCGATTGTTTTTTGTTGCAATGAAAATTTTATCACCGGTATTGACAACAAATTCTTTTCATAAAAGCCTAGAAATCTATTACACGGGATAAAAAATATGTAGCTATTAAGTTATATATCTTAAATTAAGAAGTCGTGTTTGTTTTTCATACATAACAACACGGTTTGACTCAATTAATTGAACGTGACTCTAAACTCCCTTCACAGTATCGAAAGACTTTATAGGAGTATGAAGATAAATATTTGAGCATGTACCAGATAATTCTCAGCCAAAATACAAACCATCTTTGTACCTACCTCATAGGGTACTTTACAATTCTGGAAAATTAAAAATTTTACCGACCCCGTCATATGACGGGCTATATGCTAGTATGTAATAACAAGTTATTAACTCTTCTAAACAATATCTTTTTCTACGAGAAAAGTGGTTAACGAGTCATATAATAAAACAAATGTAATTATACTAAAGATTTAATTTTTTCAAACAACAAGGATGGATACAGTAAAAAGATATGATTTATAATATGTGTGATACATTCCAGTTTTTTTTAATAAAAAGAAATGTATCTGCAGTTGCATAGTTTAAACAACAATACTAGTTATAATAACAATTAAATAATATTTTTACATTATTTTTTAGCTGTGATTTTACTAAATATTGATCCAATTTAGGTACAATAGTAATGTTGTAATGTACTTAAAACACTAACACCAGTGTTCGTCTTAAAGGTGAAACACAGTAAAAATATAATACCTTATATATGAACTAAAGCATTTATTAAGTACACTAATTATTTACAGATAATATTTCTAGATTAATTTATATAAAATTCATTACTCGGCACTTTATCAATATCCAGCAATTCATTACTAATTTCTTTTTGTTTTTATGCATTATTCCTTAATCAAAAGATTCCGACACCCAAGGTAATGATTTATGAATAAGATCAGAATAAGAATTTGAGAATTTTTTGTTCTCTATTCTCAATAGCAGAATGCAAATATTGTCAAGACTGTGCTACTTTAATCACAAAAATAACGTAACTTTCTATATATAGATAACTTTGAAAAACACTCTTTTTCAACAAGAAGCTATATTTCACTAAGTTAAATAAAAAATTTATTCCGACCTTATCAGATTTTTAATGATAAACATGTTGTTTTGTCCTTACAATGTTACTATTTTTATCGCGTTAATGCTGTTTATTCATAGATAAATTTTAATCAAGGCAGAACAATTTCCGAAGTAAAAAAGAACTCAAAAGCTTCATTCCGGACGTCCTGAAATGTTTAAGAGATGACTTTATTGCTCAGTCATCGATTAAATTCTTTGAGCCGAAAATTATTACCCGACCATTCTATCACAAAAGAATTGGCAGCTATTAAGCCAAGCATCAATATATTTTGTCTGATGATCTCACAAAAAAAAAAAGAATGTAAGATTATCTCGAGAGGCAAGGTAAGAAGTTACAAAAATGTACTTTATAGTGACTGACACTTCGAGAGTTCTTTATTATAGAAAAAATATAGAAAAGGTGCGACAGGAGTATTGACAACGTCAATCAAAATTATTGCGCTTCATAGTTAGTTTTACAAGTTAGAAAGAATATCTTTTTAATACAAGGTAATTATTACATTGCATAAGAGTTAATAAACAAGTAAACAACCTCGATTATCCGAATCTTGATTAACCGAAACTCTCCGTTAACCGAAGTCGGTTTCTTCTACCCTCTTTTTTAACTTTCAACTATCTTCTAAAACTTTCTCTTTACAAATATGCATTTATAAAGTTTTCTATTTTCCCACATTCCTTTTGCATGCAAATCGTTCCTTCCAAACTACGAGTGCAAATAAATATTTTGGAATTTTCCTTTTTTTAGAACTCCTTCATACAAGCATCATTCGCGGTAGGAGTGTCCGCTTCCCTTCTTTCAAACATCCCTGTTCTAAAAAGCACAACAAATTTTGAAATTTGAAAGGTCGTACTGCCGAGTCCCAGAACAATCGAATGTTATTGCACCAATGACGATACTACATATTAAACTAGATTGATTATTGATGAATTATCGATTCTCCGAAAAAGGTTCGGTCCCAATTTCTGCGGATAATCGAAGTTTTACTGTATGTATGTACACACACACACACACACACACACACACACACATATATATATATATATATATATATATATATGTGTGTGTGTGTGTGTGAAATTTATTCCCCCGGTGGAAAAGATGCACAGCTTAACTAACACGAACTTATTTAATGAAGCTATTTACAAATAATTTACAAATTATATGGCGTCTAGGGACAATTAAAATGAAAGTGGACATCAGTGCCTGTCTGGCATAACATCAGCGCCCGTCTTGGCGATCAATCGGTCATCGAGAAGTGCCGTCTGCACTCGGTACCGTCCAACTCACGTCAGGCCTCCGTCAATGTCGGCGTTCCACTCGGGAGGGTTGTTGCCATACCGTAAAAGTAGAACTTCGCTTGCTCGATGCGCGCATCGAACCTGGTGTTCGATGACACACACACACACACACAGGTATATATATATATATATATATATATATATATATATATATATATATATATATATATATATAGATAGATAGATAGATAGATAAATAGATAGATAGAAATTTTTTCTTTACAAATATGCATTTTTAGAGATCTCTTTTTTCCTCATTCCTTTTGTATGCAAGCCGTCCTTTCCAAAGTACGAGCGCAGATAAATATTTTGGAATACCCTTTTTTAAAAGATAAGTTTACCTTCAGTAATTAGAAGGGTGCAGGCTGGGGCTGTTAATAGGTTGTACGTCGATGAGAGCGTTCGGGCGTACAGGGTGTCGGTGCTGGCGTGCAGGCACAGGATTTCGATGTCCAGTAACTCTTGATTCCCGACTTCGACTCCTTTTTCTTCACTCTCTTTCCCAATTCATAACCTCGATTTTAATGCCCCTTTTTTTCTTTTCCAATCACTTGCTGGTGAAATTTTCCCATATCTGCACCCCCTTATTGCATGCATGGGGGCTCATGAAATTAGCCCCTTTTGTGAAAGCTGACTTATTTCTTTAGCCCCTGCCCCCATAACTTACGGCTACATCTCTGTGTGGGCTTGACCATTATACTTGTGCCATTCTGTGATCTATAACTGCTCAGCAGGGGTCCCCGCTAAAACTCGAATTCAACAACTGCAAATAAATTCTTCTTGGAAATTTATTCCACAGCTTTGTATGCACGTGCTGACCATCGTGGGAAAGTACCTCGGTACAGGTCACGTAAAAATCATGATTCTAATGTTTGCCGAAAATAAATCTAGGTTTATGTTAAAAAATCCAAAATACTCAGGTGAGTTGGAATTAGTTTAAAACTATCATACAGCCCGTCATAGGACAGGATCATTAAAATTTTTAATTTTCCAGAATTGTAAAGTACCCTATGAGGAAAGTAAAAAAAAAAATGGTTTGTTTTTTGGCTGAGAACTCTCTGGTACACTCTCCATCATTTGTATATCTTTACTCACCGCATGTTAGTTGGCAACCTTAATTTATATTGTCATATTACGTGATAGGATAAACAGCAGAGGTTTTAATATCGACAGTGATTATTTGGCGGTATACATGGATGATGTCCAAAATTTGGTGAATACATTGCAAATCGTGTGGTTATGTATAAAAGACAAACACACAAACGAAGAAACTTCT
>CM063509.1:11069813-11074813 GCA_032207245.1 Pardosa pseudoannulata
GCGAGATGGAATTCTAAAAAAGGGAATTCTAAAATATTTATCTGCACTCTTAGTTTGTAAAGGACAGTTTGCATGCAAAAGGAATGAGGGAATAAACAGAACTTTAAAAATGCATGTTTTTTAAGTGACAATTTTGGATGATAGTAGAAGTGAATAAAAGGGTAGAAGAAACCCACTTCGGTTAACGGACAGTTTCGGTTAATCGAGGCTCGGATAATCGAGGTTCTACTGTACTTGTTTATTAATTCTTATGCAATGTAATAATTATCTTGTATTAAAAAAAGCTTCTTTCTAACTTGTAAAACTAACTAAGAAGCGCAATAATTTTGATTGACGTTGTCACTACTCCAGTCGCACTTTTTCTATATTTTTTTCTATAATAAAGAACTCTCCAAGTGTCAGTCTCTGTCAAGTACATTTTTGTAACTTCTTACGTTGCCTCTCGAGATAATCTTTACATTCTTTTTTTGTGATATCATCAAGCAAAATACATCGATGCTTGGCTTAATAGCTGCCAATTCCTTTGTGATAGAATGGTCCGGTAATAATTTTCGGCTCAAAGAATTTAATCGATGACTGAGCAATAACGTCATCTCTTAAACATTTCAGGACGTCCGAAATGAAGCTTTTGAATTCTTTTTTACTTCGGAAATTGTTCTGCCTTGATTAAAATTTATCTATGAATAAACAGCATTAACGCGATAAAAATAGTAACATTGTAAGGACAAAATAACATGTTTACCGTTAAAAATCTGATAAGTATAAAAGTCGGAATAAATTTTTTAACTTAGTGGAATATAGCTTCTTGTTGAAAAAAGTGTTTTTCGAAGTTATCTATATATAGAAGGTTACTTTTGTGATTAAAGTAACACATTCTTGATAATATTTGCATTCTGCTATTGAGAATAGAGAACAAAAAATTGTTATACAAAATATCATTCTTACTGTATAAAAATTCTAATAATTTCTTATATTACGAATAGCTTTTGTTTTCATATTTTACTAAAGTACAATATAAGATGTTTAACACTTCACGTGTGGGCAACGTATTTTTACGTTTTTTGCAGTTTGTCGCTGGAGCGCGGGTCGCTTAAAAATACGTATTTAGTAGATTTGTGGTGGATACCCGTTAACCACCGCAAATATACTAAATATTATAATAATATGTATAATTATATAATACGTATTAATTATAATAATACGTATAATTATATGTATATGTGACATTATATGCGCGTTGTTTGCGTTGCAATGCAACGCTTTGCATTTTTTCTTTCCACAAGTTAGGATTGTCGAGTGACTCGGTCTTTTGTCGCGTTATTTCATCTTTAATCGAATTCCTAGCTCCAGAATGTACAAAACATGTTTTGTCAATTGGAAGCTCGGTTTTTTATTGTTGAATGCAAAATTAATAAAATGAGCCGTCGTGACAAAGAGAGTGATGTAGAAATAGTCGCTAACAGATTATCGGACTTTAATTTAAAAAATCGTTTATTTTTGTGATTCCGTAAAAATATTGTTTTTTTTTTATTTTGTTAAATAATCATACAGTATATATTAAAGTGTAAAATAAAAAAAAGTTTCGTTCCTAAAAACAAAGTAGTTTTCGATTGACTGCGAATTTTCTAAATAACTAAATTTTCCGCGATTCACGAAAAAACTACCGCGGCTCGAGTAAATTGGCGGTGAAGTATACCCGTATGCAAAGTGTTAATACAATCAATATATTTTATTTTATAGCCTGATAAAGACATTTTTTAAAATTTTTATTTACTTAACAATTACTAACTTTTTGTTAAAAATCAAAATATGTATACATATATATATATATATATATACATACATATATATACACACATATATATGTGTATATTCATATATACATATATATATGTATATTTATATATATATGTGCATATACATATATATATATATGTATATATATATTTACATACATATAAATATATATACATATGTATATGTATATATATATATGTATATGTATATATATGTATATATATATTTATATACATATATACATATATACACACACACACACACACACACACATATATATATATATATATATATATATATATATATCCTCTTCACTACCAGCTATATAAAAATTGCATAAATATAATTTTTTTCCTGGTAAATATTATAAAATACTTCAAAGTTTTCAAGTAAATATGTATTTTAGATATTTGCATAATAGGGGGCTAAAAATTTTAGGTACACATATGTGTACCTCGGTTCTCAATTATGCTAAAACATAATAATCTTTGAAATGAAAAAAGACTGCTTAAGAACACATATTTTTATACATTGCAGCATTATTATCACTTTAAAAGTACAATACTGTTTTTATAATGTTAGAATCACAGAATATTTTTCAAATACAATTTTTATTATGTAGTACATTATCTTAGGGACAACAAAATATTTTTTCAAATATAACTTTTTACTATGCTATGCTCTATTTTTTAAAATAGATTTTTCTCTATATATAGACAAATATTATTGCAGAAAAGTAAATAATTGCACTTATTATATTGTTAGAATTTTTAAAAAAAATCACAAGATTTGTATTATATAAGAGAAAAAAACCAATTTTTGATTTCAATTTTTATTAAGTGTAGTATTTAAATAAACAGTTATTTTTCATTATACATAGGTACATTTTATATTTAACACACATACCCCTCGTCCTTGATTTACACCCTTCTAATCTGCACTTTGACTCATTTCGTTCATCCATAAAATTTGGTGCATGGCCTACATTGTCCAGTCTGACCTCTTTGACTGGTTGATTGACAACCTTCCTCTGTTTGTTTGGAGGTTCATCTTTGTTTGAACTAACCCTTCTCAATTTCCTCCCTTTTCTTATGTTATTTTTTATATTCCTTTCATATATATTGAGAGCCTGTGCCACCTGCATTCCGTATTTAATTTATTTGCTTTATGATAGCGCACATACCACACCAAGCAATTTGAAATAACAAGATCCACAAAATGAGTGAACACTTACATTGACCATTTCTTTGTTTGCATGTACACCTATAATAGGCCAAATAGAGGTCACATAAATCGATCCCACCCATTGATCTATTATAGGTCTGAACAACTGCTGGCTGTGATACACTAATCTTTTTTTCTCCTCCTTTGACCACCTCATGCAGCTTGATTCAGGTTCATCACCCAAATAAGAAGATGAAAATAAGACACTTTTGCTATCTATCCATTTTAAAATGAATTAATTATGTTAATGTAAATTAATTTAGTTTACTTTGGGAGTCCAATTTTTATCCAATTTTGTTTGTCTTAATCGTGCCAGCTGTAAAACTGTCCTTCTTCAAGAGATACTCAGTACAATTAAGACTAGTTAAGTACCTGTCAGTGTTTACTGCATGTTGCCAGTTGGATGGAATGCTTTCTGATAATGTCTTCACTACACTTCTACCATAACCCAAATCTTAAATGTCCTAAATGGAAACAGAACCTTTTCCAACATACATTAGATAGTCGAGCACTAAACCACCCCTTGAAGACGACACAAAGATTTTTAGCCAATAGGATTGGACTTGCAGGGAACATATTGTCTAAAATTGCATCAAAGGGAATAATTTGCTCATCAATGGACAGATGTTTGGGCTTTGGTAAACTTAAGCATTTTTTCTAATTGGGTCAACAAAAAGTCTTACTTTCCATAGTTTACCTGTGTTATTCTTCCTACTTTCGGGGGCCTCATAGTTGGCAAAATCCAAATTATTTCGCAGCTGTTTCTGGGCATGGTATCATTGAACATCTGAATAGACCAACACATTTTTGCCTGGAGAAATCCTAATACAACCATTAATATTTGTAAGCCAACCAATTACATAATTTTATTAGAGTTCTTTTTAACAGATCTGAGATTCCTCATGTGAACCAAATACAGATTCGTTTGATCTGCAATTTCTTCAAAAACTTTAAAATTGAAATACTCAAAGAAAGTATTTAAGGGTGAAAGTGTCTCAAGTAGATTTTCAACGATGTCTTCCTCAGAAGATCGTCTTGGTGTCCTTCTCAAATTATTCAGATAAATTATTTATTTTTAAGATAAAGTATTATTATTTAAGATAAACTATTTAATAACTATTAAATTATGAAGATAATTATATTTTCAAAAATATTAAGATAAAATAAAAGAATTTAGAATTGTTTTCAACAAAGCATTTTGTTTCAAACCAAATCAGAAAAAGTTTAGTTAGATATGTTTTTATGACTTCAAATAAAGGTGTAAAATATTTTATTAGACTGCATACTTCAATAAAACACATTATATATCTTGGATTTCCAAATTTCTCTTATTTTCCTTGAAAAGGTAGAAATCGTGGAAAGTTCATTTAAATCAGGAGTAATTGCAGATTCATCTTCGGAGTCACTTTCGTTAGCTGAACCAGGATTAAATCATCCATTATTACTTTCATCAGATCCATCGGAAAAATCACTTTGTTCCAAGAGAGCTTGTATTAATGCATCAGTCACAAACTCTAATGTAAAAATATGTGTAATATTGCTAAGACATATTAACATCAATTTTCAGATACTTTTTCTAAAATCCGAATCAATATTATCAAAATAAATATTTTAAATAATAAAATAATATGTTTCCAATGTCAAAATTGATAAAAAAAATCTCATAAAATATCGCGAATCAATTAAATCTCTTCAAAAGAGTCTAATTGCTTAGTTTTTGAAAGAACAGAAAACACAAGCTATTAACAGTAATTTTAACCACTTCGTACCCAGGTCGACATACGTGGACCTATATAAGTATCCCTCTCAAATGCACAAAATGCGCATTCAAATCTAAAAAACTATTTTAACACAAATTTTAAACAATTTTTAATTAGAACACATTAATTATAGGACTTAAAAACCATTAAAAACAAATGAAATTTAATTATTTTTACGAGCACTCTGCAATTTCTTACGAATCGATTGAGAATAACAAA
>CM063509.1:11079813-11097313 GCA_032207245.1 Pardosa pseudoannulata
TGATGTATACTATCACTCTTTTGAGTTTTACCCCAGAGTTTATAATCACCCTGTATATGTATGAATGTAATGTGCATTTTTACCCTCTACAAACTTAAAATTATATCCATATCGAATAAGGAACAGTCGGAAAGAAAACAGAAAAAAATTGACAACAAAAATGTTCAGTTTGTCGAGACTTTATCTGTTGTCAAAACTTTTTACATTCGATTCTACAGTGCCATGAAGGCGCAAGGGAACCAACCAGTTAGAGGTTTTACTAGTATATAACGTAGAGATGCTAAGAATCAAAACTAAGTTACGTAAATGTGTTTTATCAGATTAGTTTAGGTAAGTAGATATTAACTTGGTGTTTTCATGGCTGAACTAGGATTGTTACTAGGATTGAAATATAAACAAAAGCTTTTCGATAATGGTTATTATTTTAGGTATAGAATCACCAGAAATTCATTTTCGGATGTAATCATAATTAAGTTAGTTTGATTAGGTTAAAGTATCATCACACACACACACACACACTAAAACTCCTCCTAAACGGTTGGAACGATTTTGAAGAAATTTTGTGTGTAATTAACTTGAGTCAAGAATGGTTAAGATTCCCAATTGGATCCGGTAGAAAATGTTTTTTATTAAAAATCCAGAATGGCGCGCTTATCGAGATTATTATAATGTCGCTCGAAACCCTTCGCTGCCGACGTATCTGTGGAGCAGGGGTCGGCGCCAGTACGAGAAGTCTTGGGATCGAAACCCCGTACGGGCGATGGGGGAATTTTAATTGAATCTAATGACGTTTGCGATGACTGTAATCGTAGTGCCGTATTTAAAAAATATTTTTTTTTCTTACCTTTCCATCCAAACGGTCCAATTTATAATTTATTTAAAAACATTTTACAATTTTTGGATTGACAGTGTTAAAACAAGACGACGTCTGTCGGGTCATGTAGTATATACGAGGCGCATCCAGAAAGCAAGTTTGCCGATGTTTTTCCCTTTAAGTAAACGTGTCAATTGCGCGTGCATAACAGATCTATGACGTATTCATCACATGCCAGCTGGACAAGTCCCGATTCGGGTCAGTAGCGGGGTAGCAGTGGTCCGAAATGGAAACTCTCATTCCTTCTCCCGCCATCTGCAAGGTTCGGTCGGTGATCTTGAATGCACAAAGCATTGCTCCCATTGAAATTCATCGTCAGCTCTGTCAGGTCTATGAGCCGAAACTGACACCCGAACACAAAATTCAACGCTTAGGAGCAGCACTGACATTTCTGCTACGGTATCACGACGACGGCGACGAGTTCCTCGACGGGATCGTCACGGGCAATGAGACTTGGATTTCGCACTTTACCCCGGAAACCAAGCAGTAGTCAATGCATTGGCATCCTAGTGGATCTTCCGTCAGGACGAAATCCAAACAGACGCTGTCGGTACGGAAACGGATGTACACGGGGACAGGAAGGCTGGTTGCATTCACAGGCGGCAGAGTTCTACGACAGAGGTATACAAAAGTGGATCCCACAATACGACAAGTGTCTCCATTCGGGTGGTGGCTATGTTGAAAAATAGCTGAAACACTGCTGTACTTATTGCCAATAAATATGTCCCTGAAAGTGTGAGTCCTTTTTTTCCTTTAAATAAGGAAACTTACTTTCTGGATGCGCCTCATACATAAATTAAGGAATACGATCTTTTTGTGCTAGAATTTTTTAGTAAAATTTTGTAACAGAAGTGGGTGTCACGTGATAGCCAATATATACAAATAACATTTCCAGAAATGTAAGGATGTCACCAAATTTAGTTTCCTGTTAATGAAATAAATATAATATAAAGGAAGAGGAATTAAAAATTGCAGAATTGCAGATTGATGTCTACTTATATTTTTAGTTAGTTTAGTTTAACATGACAGAGTCTCTGTATGGAATTCATGCAATTCCCTCTTCAGCCCTCCAGATTATTTATTTTGTATTCTGTACAGAAAAGAAATGTTTTAACCAACTATGTCATTTTAAACCAAATAAACTAAAAAATAATAAACACCCGTATACAAGTATACATTTTCCTTTTTTAATTCCTGTGTATTTACATCGCATTTATTTCATCAGCAGGAAGTCATTACAGAAAGCCTGTAATTGCTGAATTTTGGTAAGCTGAGACATGATCGTCACACATTCCAGATTACGTAAAACTCATGTGCATACTTTTCTAACACAATTAATTTACTTAATGTCGGTGTTATTAAGTAGCGAACTGTCCTTATCTTTCTCAGTCATTTTCTCTCTGTGTCATTCTTTCTTTTTCTTCTTCTTTATTTCTCTTTGTTCTTCCTTTCTCTTTTCACTTTTTCTTTGTCCCTTTCTTTCTTCTCTTACTCAGTTACTTTCTATTTCTGTTATCCGTTTTTTCTGTCCTTTACCTTTCTCAGTCATTTTCTCTCTGTGTCATTCTTTCTTTGTCTTCTTTATTTCTCTCTCTTAGTCTGTTCTTCCTTTCTGATTTAACTGTTTCTTTGTCTCTTTCTTTCTCCTCTTACTCAGTTACTTTCTATTTCTGTTATCCGTTTTTTCTGTCCTTTACCTTTCTCAGTCATTTTCTCTCTGTGTCATTCTTTCTTTGTCTTCTTTATTTCTCTCTCTTAGTCTGTTCTTCCTTTCTCTTTTCACTTTTTCTTTGTCTCTTTCTTTCTTCTCTTACTCAGTTACTTTCTATCTCTATTACTCGTTCTTTTTGTCCTTTATCTTCCTCAGTCATTTTCTACCTGTGTCATTCTTTTTTGTCGTCTTCTTTATTTCTCTGTCTTTGTCTATTCTTCCTTTCTCTTTTCACTTTTTCTTTGTCTCTTTCTTTCTTCTCTTACTCAGTTACTTTCTATCTCTGTTATTCGTTTTTTGTCTTCTTTATCTCTCTCAGTCATTGTTTCTTTATTTTCTTCTTTATTTCTCTCTCTTTGTCTGTTCTTTTTTTTTCTTGCTTTGCCTCTTTCATTATCTCTTTCCATGTCTCTTTCTTTCTTTCTGTGTTTCTTTCTCAATATTTTTCTGATTCTGTTTTTCATTCTTTCTTAATTAATTAGTATCTTCATTAATATGTTAGTATTATAAACTTAACCCTAAGTCTTATCAAAACAAATTAAAGTCTGATCTTTTCGAAATTAAAAACACTTCTCTTTGTTTAATTTAACTTTAGAATGCTTTTCAATTAAAATTTTGCTGCTTTTAAATGTCAAAGGAGTTTACCTTTTTTAGCTTTCTCTTTCCTAGAAATTTTTCAAGGTTCTCAAACTTACTTAATCACTTAAACCTGCCTTCGATATATGAAGGAGTTAATAAAGGTATAAAAAACACTGAAACAACTACCAGGCTATGATTATTTTTCTAAACCTCTGCTATTATTAAAATGATTGTGATACAAAGATAACATTGTATTTAGTCTAATTAAATTACGCGTTCATCAGAATATAATATTGGCTTAACAATAGCAATTTGATCAAGCATTGAGATATAATTAAAAATAATTTATTAGGATCTAGTTATTCTCGATTCGGAATGAAACTACGTGGGATAAAAAAGAAAATTTAATTTTGCATAGGCGATGAAAAGTTAATTTTTATTAATTAAATTCGGTTACTACTTTACCTAATCTTAGTTTCTAGCGCATATGAACTTCAAGTTAGGCTCTCAATTTAAATAATTAAAATAGATTCAATAGCTTAAAAAATATCTTTTTCAACAAAATTTATCTTCAGGTTTCTTAGGATTTTTAAACCTTAGTTTTGAGCTTATGATTAAATGTATAACACCCACTCTTGTGTTTTGTCTTTGTCAGTAGACTTTTAACATAAATAACATGCATATAGACTCGTGACAACTTATGTTTTTTAACTTGCATTTAGCCCGTCATACGACGAGATCAGTAATTTTTTTAATTTTCCAGAATTGTAAAGTACCCTATGAGGCAAGTCAAAAAATGGTTTGTTTTTTGACTGAGAATTATCTGGTGCACGCTCAATAATTTGTTTATCTTTACTAACCGCCTGTTAGTTGCCAGCTTCAATCTTAGCCAGGGCATGATTATCGCATGGGCACTTAGGGCACGTGCCCTGGGCAGAAAATTTTAGGGGGCACGAAAATTGAGTCGAGTGCTTGAAACACATATTAAGTGGGGAAAAACTGCAAACTTACATTAAGTTTTTATAAATTATTGTACGAGGTAATTGTGTTTTTCATGAACTATATTATTTCCTATTTACTTTAATTTTACTGTTATGTACCTGATAATGAATTCCCTCAACAAACGTGGTGTTTTTTTATCCTATGGGTTATTGCATATTTATAAGACAGATTATTAGCAACGTACCACTATAAACCATTAAATCATCTCATCCATTTAAATTATTTTTAATTCTATTATTATTTATTTTCTGCACCACAGAGCTTGTGAGTGGGACAAGGTAAAAATAAGAAAAGTGGGTCACTCTAGGTCTTTAAAAGTCTTTCATTTTTAGCATGACTAAACAGAGATAATAGTGATTAGTTAAAATCAGGCTTGCAATTCCGTCACTTTTCTCACCTTTAGTCACTTTTTTTACAATTGATCACTTTTAGTCACTTTTTTAAGTAAACAGTCACTTTTAGTCACTTTTTTCATGGTATATCACAGCAAAAGTCTGTTGTTGAAAAAAGAAAATCTGAATTAATAACAAAATACTTTAATAAAAGACCAAAAATGGGATGCTTTAATCATATTTTCTTATTAAAATGTAATTAGTCATATGGTTTCTAGAATTCAGTGATTTTAAAAAGCCGTAAAGAAGTTCCCGAAATCTACATTTGTACTGAAATGTACATTTAATACATTAAAGTAATTTACTTCAAAGCACACATTCCTCTTTTTCTTTTTCTTCAAAATTTTTCTTTAGATACTCTAATCTAACTATGTACATATTTCAAAACATCCTTAATATATGCAGAAAATTGTGATTATAAAATTAATGTATTGTATGTATTCAAATCTAATTTATAGATTTTTATTTTTTGAAAAGCAATGTTGAGTTGTGTTAAACAAAAGTTTTAACCTTTTTTGTATTTGACGCTAAAATCATGTCTTGCATGAATAATTTGATCTAGAGTTAAACAAAATAGAAAAATCTTAATAAAAGCATCTGTAATCAAGAGAGAAAAAATTGCTTTTTTTTTTCAATGTTTAGTCACTTTTAAGTCACTTATTCTGTATTATTTGTCACTTTTATCACCTTTTTAAAAGTACCTCAGGAGTTGCAAGCCTGGTTAAAATGAAAATTTGGTGTTTTTGATTTTGAATAATACTTTAATGCTAATTTCTTAAATCTGTTTGCTAATTCAATGTTATAATTTTTGTATGACTGTAATTATGATAATGACTTGTCGCTATAAATTTGCATGGGGGTGGAGGGCACAAAAATTGGATTGTGCCCTGGGCACAAAAGTATCTTAATCGGGCCCTGATCTTGTCATATTGCAAACCGTGTGATCATGTATAAAGGACAAACACAGAAACAAACGAACTTCTTATTTTCCAAAGATATATAACTTAAACGCTAGATATTTATTTGTCCTTGAGACAGACTCCTAGACTTTTATGAAAATAATTTGCTGTTAATACCGGTGATATATTCTAAGACCGTAGTAAATGTACCACCAAAGTACTTATTTTAAATGTATATGATAAGCCACTTTACCACCTCTCTTTATATATACCATTTATTTATAACTTGAGAAATATTGAAGAAGTTGATAAACATGTTTACCTCATAACACAGTTTTAACATTTAAAGAGATTTTTAAGACTACATTAAGATACTACAGGGTTCCCACTCTTTTTCCAGAAAAAAAATTAAGGACTTTCTAAGGACCAAAGTAACTTTTTATAAGGACCTACTTCAAAATACACGGCATAACGACATAAACCCTATTTCCTGAGGAACATACTTTATTGATGATGAACCAGATAAGGCATGTTCAGTAAATGCCCTACAATATTTCAGAATTAAGTTTTTAAAAATGTCTAAAAATTAATGTAAGATAAATCTATTTGACAGAAACTAATTTTGAAAAAAGTTTTAGCGATCAAACTAAACATAAATTGTGAATTAAATACAATATTATAAACAGTACTTTCTCAGGTTTATAAATGACCCTGATATATATATATATATACATATATATATACATATATATATACATATATATATATACATACATATATATACATATATATATGTATATATAGATGTATATATATGTATATATATACATACATATATATATACATATATATATACATACATATATATATATACATATATATATATTTATATATATATATATATATATATACATACATATATATATATATATATATATATATATATATATATATATATATATATATATATATATATATATATAGATATATATATGTGTGTGTGTGTGTGTGTGTGTGTGTGTGTGTATGTGTGTATACTGACTGATTATACACGACGTAGCCTGGGAAAGAAGAAAGTTTTAGACTTTTCCATCACATTCAATGCAAGGAAAATTAAACTTATATAAGTAACTGAAATATCTACACCCCTCCATGTATTTTTAATATATATATTCTTTGAATAGTACTTATCACCTGTAGTGACGTTCTTAGAACTGGGTTTGGTTAAATATAACTTCGAACTTACAAAACTAGAAAGTTAGGAGAATATTGCTAAAACTGATAGGAAGTGAGGAAAGCGGATAGCATCAATGGAGAAATTGATTGTATTCTAATTTAAAAATTAAGGAGTTTTTAAGGACCTTTGGCGAAAATTAAGTAGTTTTAAGGGCCCTTAAAATTGAAAACTAAAATTAAGGAGTTCTTAAGGACTTTTAAGGACCGTGGGAACCCTGTACTAATTTCTTTTGCATTCGGCAGAAGTTATCTTTTACATTGTAGTATTTCCAAACAAGCTTTGTAAATAATATGAAGAACGGCATAAAAATGTACAGCAAAAAATGTTCTACCTTTTAACGGAATCCCAGGAGTCTGGCAGGCACACTTTCTACCATAAAAAAGTAAAAATTCAAATTGTCTACATCCAATATTTTAAACTAATTTATTTTATTGAAAAAAAATCTAAATGTAAAATGTATTTTAATACACCATTGCTAGGAAAAAATATATTTTTAAAGAATTTAGGACATTGCAAATTGCCAAAAATCTATCAAAAAGAGAAGTATCGATATTATAAAAATAATATCGATTAATTTAGTTTTTGATATTATATTGATATATTAATGTGACAGTAAAATTTAAATCGTGGGAAATTTGGAGGAAAATTCAATGTTTCTACCCAGTTAAATTTGACACTATAACTGAGAATAAGACGAAAGAATTGTCTTTAATTTAAGGGTTTAATAACATAATGTCCATTATCCTATTAAACCCTTAAGTAAAATCTTGAGATATCAACGATTCCTTATTCCAATTTTCTTTTCAGTAAGCGATATACTTATGTGTGTATGCGAAAATATTCAAATGCATAGAAATTAATTATGTAACTGATATGCAAAGTTTCTCCTCGTTGCTCTAAATTGCCACTCAAGTTAAGAATATTAATTGCTTTATTTTTGTTGCCGAAACGTTTTAATGAATCTTCCTTTTTATTCGCAGTCCATCAGCGAATTCACACAACTGCGACATCTACTAAAAGAGCTTTTAAACCTGCGAGTGGACTAAAAATAGCTCCTAGTTGGATCAAAAGAGAGAGCTGGGAATTCGGGAGGATGTCTCCTTCTTTCATGTGGTACTTTTAATGAGTTCTCTCCGGATGTACGACTCAATGGAAGGGAAAAAATTTTTGAACTTCTAGGTAATTAACCATTTTGACTTGACGTACATTCACTCTCATGAAATGAATGATTTTTTAATGTTTCTCCCGATTTTTTTATGTCTCTCTCTTCGTCTTTCTTAGTTTTTCTACTTTCTTCTACATATATCTCTCTTACTTTTTTTCCTCTCTCCCTCTATCTTGTTCTTTTTATGTCTTTTACTCTCTCTCATTCTTTCTTTGTCTTCTTCTTTATCTCTTCCTCTCTATCTCCCTGTCTTTCTTTTTCTATCTCTCTTACTTTATTTTCTCTGTGTCTCTTTCTTTCTTTTCTTCTCTCTTCTCACTTTCTTGTCTCTTTCTTCTTTATCTCTTCCTCTCTATCTCCCTGTCTTTCTTTTTTCTATCTCTCTTACTTTATTTTCTCTGTGTCTCTTTCTTTCTTTTTTTTCTTCCTCTCAGTTTCTTCCTTTCTCTTCTCACTTTTTCTTTGTGTCTTTCTTTCTAGTTTTACTCACTTACTTTCCATGTTATTCATATTTTGTTTCCTTTATCTTTCTCAGTCATTTTCTCTCTGTGTCATTCTTCCTTTGTCGTCTTCTTTATTTCTCTCTCTTAGTCTGTTCTTTCTTACTCTTTTCACTTTTTCTTTGTCTCTTTCTCCTCTTACTCAGCCACTTTCTATCTTTGTTATTCGTTTTTTCTGTCCTTTATCTTTTTCAGTTATTTTCTCTCTGTGTCATTCTTTCTTTGTCTTCTTTATTTCTCTCTCTTAGTCTGTTCTTCCTTTCTCTTCTCACTTTTTCTTTGTCTCTTGCTCTCTCCTTTTACTCAGCTACTTTCTATCTCTGTTATTCGTTTTTTCCTGTCCTTTATCTTTCTCAGTCATTTTCTCTCTGTGTCATTCTTTCTTTGTCTTCTTCTTTATTTCTCTCTCTCAGTCTGTTCTTCCTTTCTATTTTCACTTTTTCTTTGTCTCTTTCTTTCTTTTCTTATTCAGTTGCTTTTATCTATGTTATTCGTTTTTCGTCTTCTATATCTCTCTCAGCCACTTTCTCTCTGTGTTATTCTTTTTTTTGTTGCTGTTTTCTTCTTTATTTCTCTCTGTCTGTTCTTTTTTTTCCTCGATTTGCCTCTTTCATTATCTCTTTCTATGCCTCCTTCTCTCTTTCCCTGTTTCTTTCTCAATATTTTTCTCACTGTTTTTCTTTCTTTCTTTCTCTCTTTCTTTGTTACTTTTCCTCTCACTCTCTCCGTCTGCATCTTTTAATCGCTCTCTCTGTCACTTTCTTTCTTTTTTTTATCTGTTTTTCTCTATTTTCCCTTCTCCTTTTCTTTCTTTCTTCTTGTCTTTTACTTTGTTTTTCCTCTCTTACAAACGTAAGATGCAGAATATTATAAACCCTTTAATTTAAATCTAATGGGCAAAATATTGCAGCATTCATAAAGATTTTCATTTCTTTTGCTGAAATTTCGTTTCCTTAACCAATTCCTTTCTCAAAATTTGTTATTAAATGGAACACTCATTGTCGTGTAGTTCTCCACTGAGATATAAATATGTTTGTAGATATCATTATAGTCTTACTAAAAGTATTTCATTGCGTTGTGTTATTATTCATTTATTGATCTCTAACCCAGGCTGAGAGACTACAGACTAATTTTAAGATTTTAAGAAAGCTAAGCAATTTGCCTTTAAAAAAAGATATACTCAATAAAATTACGAAACAAAATTAACTGATTTTAAATAAACAAGAAAACATTTATTGTTACACTATAAATATATATTTACAAAATTTAATAAGCTTAGAAATAGTTTCTCAAATTATTATATATATATAATATGCCACACTATAATGATTTATCCTCGAACATTTATACCTATATACATGGTTTCCGCGCACCTGGAAAGTCAGGGAAAGTCATGGAAAATCATGGATTTAGACAATGGATTAATTTTGTCATGGAAAGCCTTGATTTTTCAAGCAAATGAGTAAAAGTCATGGAAAGTCATGGATCCGCTAAACTACCGATTAAAAGAAAATGCATTGAATTGTTTAATTCTATTTTTACTTATCATTTGGCTGAAGTTACTGAGTTTGGTATCTATGTATTTTCCTATTGACCCTATTGCCAAGTAAAATTTGTTCACCAAGGAAACTCAAAGCAAGAAAGCTTAATGGGTGGGTAAATGTATATTATTCTGGTTTTTTCTTAATAGATTAAAATTTTATTAATACAATAATAATTATTTTTTAATAAAAATTAAGATTTTTGCAGAAAGTATGTTTATCTCTAGGGATACTGTATATAAACATTATAGAGTTATATTTGGCTATTATTCATGGTCACCTGGATAATACGAAAGTACCCTCAATTCAAATTGGAAACATTTTGATTGAAAAATTGGTATAGGATTAAACTTAGTTATGTAGATACAATTTATTTTTATGTATGTGAGTTTATTAACACTTATAAAGTAAGTTTATAGTTTTTTTTATGATAAAATTCCTGTAATTTCTCTAAAAGTATATATTTTATTTGTATGTTCATCAGAATTTTTATTCATATATACTTTAACGAAAGCTTTTTAAAGTCATGGAAAATGATCTGCTAAATCGGGGAAAGTCATGAAAAGTCATGGATTTGAAACATTTTATTTTGGCAGATACCCTGTATATATATAAATAAAAGAGAGGACCTAATTCTGGATTCAAATTTTAATATGAAGTATCTTTATGTACAAGGGCCATGCATCTGAAACACTGCCGGTCGGGAGCTGTCAAGGACTTGGTACTATCGTAATATGGAGAAACAGGATCACTGTTGCAGACCATAGATTTTTGGAATGTGAATGCACACTCCAGTATCGCCTCCGTTATGGGGCTTCCAAAAACTTGGGATGCAGTCGTAATGCTTATTAACTGCAGTACTTTAGTGGGATGTCCCAATAGGTATTTTTACGGTGTTTCTGTCGGACCCAAGATTCTCCACCTGGTCCTCAGAACTGTACTGCCACCTATTATCCTTTTCTATTTTATCTTTTTTCTTTTATATAAATTTCATCTCTGATCTTGCTCTTCACTCCAATCAACTGAGCTGTAATTGGTTGTCTCTTCTCCACCTTCAAACTGCAGACATGGGTGAAACTTTACCCCTTCAAATTGGACACCTCAGTCCTCCCCGAATCTTCGAAATTGGTCCCTTAGGGACTCATAAATAATTCTCTAAAGGTACATCCTTACTTAATGTCTTGATAGGAGACACTATTCTAATCTAGGTCCGGGATCAAAATTTCACGCATGACGAAGTCATTCAATTAATTTTTATAGGTCCTCTCTTCTTTACCAAAAGATGTGATGAGGTCGGAATTAGATCCGAAGCATTTGAGCTTCCTGTTCTATTTACAGTCAGTACCGGTTATATGGTCACCCCCTTATAAGGGCACCCCGCTTATAGGGTCAGTTTTCTAAAGTCCCGTCTAACTTAATAGGGAACATTTGTTAACCCATATTGGACCGCTGTCCTATAAATAGGACAGCAAATAAAATTCCATTTAATAATAAAGTTATAGATATTTTCTGAGGGAAATTTATTTTAACACCTTTAAAATAGGCAAACTTTAGCATAGTAACGAAAAAAACTGAGAAATTATATTATATTATAAAATCTTTTTTCAGCAACCTCTTAAATATTGTCATTTTTTAATCTTCAATTTTATATTTATTATTATTTTTTTTCAAACATTGTAGAGGTTAATTGTAGTTTAAAAACAGAGCTAATAATGTAGCTGAAAGTTTTTGTTCAAAAATGTATTTTACAAATTATTTTGTAAGTCACAGTTGAAAGATGTTCATGAAAAATAAACCTGTAAAATTTTTAAATGTGGTAGCCTGGCTGACATCGAACACCAGGTTCGATGCGCGCATCGAGCAACCGAAGTATTTTTTTCAAACAAACCTCCCGTGTGCCGACATGTTGACGGGGCCTTGTGAGTTGGACGGTACCGAGTGCAGACGGCACTACCGATTGATCGCCAAGACGGGCGCTGATGTTTGCCAGACGGGCACTGATGTCTACTTTATTTTAATTGTCTCTAGACATTATAATTTGTAAGACACAGTTTGAAAGATGTTCATTAAATAATAGTTACCTGTAAAATCTTTTTCCACCGGATATAAATCTCCCACATAAATTATAGTTGTTAGGATCCTACAACGGATATCGTTTTTCTATTTTCTCTTACCAAAAATGCCAGTTCAAGAACTGCAACAGAAAACCAAAAAAAGTATGCTTAAAATGTAATGTTGAACTTTGCTTTGACTGTTTCCCCAAATTTCACCTATGAATCAGCTTAATGCAATGTAAGTTTTAGTAGTGTAATTTTTAGTAGTGTATTGGTCCGTTTTCCTATTTATAGGACAGCTAATTATTAAAAAATTAAAAATAATTTTTCCAAATTTTGGTTTCATATGCTTAGTTACACCATATTAATGGTGTGGATATAGTTTTAAACACTTACAGAAATATTTAGTTGGTGTGGTGCAATATGGGTTAAAGCGCACCGCTTATACAGTCATTTTCTTTTTCTTGTTACCGGTTATTTGGTCAGTTTCATGTTTACAACGAGTTTCCGTTTTTTTTCTTTTCATTATTTTTTAAGAAGTCAGTGCGAAATCGGGGAGGACCTGAATTCAAGCCTGTATTTTCCTCCCTTTCCCACTTTCTTGCTTGTGTAGACTCATCGTCGGAGTTTTCCACCTCTCTCAGTTCTCGTCCCCCCATTGATAACATGTGGCCATCTGTCTGTTTATTGGTTGAAGTTATCTCTCTCATACATGACCTGAGGTGTTATTTTACTAATTCCGAAGCATCAGATGAGCATTTAAAAGCTATTAGGGACTTAAAAAAGTTGTGTTAAGGACCAACAAAAGGAAACAAACTTATATATCGGATTATTTTTAAATACATTGAACATGAATGTATGTATGTACGTGTGCTGTACTTTGATTAGTAACGTAAGCTTATTTCCCCCCCCCCAGAAAAAAAATATTGTATATTTTTAATATAGTTTTTACTTCTCGAATTCATTCTTAAAATGTTTTTAAAAGTATTATTTGTTTATGAGTACTACATTCTGATAGGTGAATATAATCCTGCCAAAATTCAATAGCGTTGTATTGTTCTGCATATATAGTCTGATTTTTCTAGAGCGCTGAGGTGACCATATAACCAATACAGACTGTATATACATAAAGCCTTTATATAATTTGAGTCTCGATTGTTTGAATTTCCCATAAACCCAAGTTAAATCCAAACCCAACTTATAAAAAAATAAATTTCTGAAAAAATGACATACACAAAAAAATACCTGAACTACACAAAACTAATATACCTGATTATTTTTAAATACATTGAACGTGAATGTACGTATGTACGTGTGCTGTACTTTGATTAGTAAGGTAAACTAATAAATTTCTCCCCACAAAAAAAAATTGCATATTTTTAATGTAGTTTTTACTTCTTGGATTAATTTTTAAAATGTTCTTAAAAGTATAATTATATGTTTATTAGGTGACTATAATCCTGCCATAATTCAATAAGGCTGTATTGTTCCGCATATATGATCAGCTCGCTTATAGGGTTTGAATTTTCTGGACCGCTGAGCTGACTCTATACAGACTGTATATTAATTCCATTATTTAAGTGTCTAAATCCCCTAACCACACTTCTCTTAAATTTTTCTATCCATTATAAGTTAAAGATGTAACTAATGGACAATACTCCCTTTAGACTGGAATTCCGTCCAATTAAAGAAAACTAATTATTTCTCGCGTGAAAAAAGTAGCAGAAGCGTTTTAATGACCGTCCTCTACCAGTGAAATCGCGCAAATGTCAACCCAATTTTTAGAACAGTTTTTATACCGGAAAGTTCTAATCATAAGGACTGTTGAACGAAGACTTATTATTGATGCTACTTTTAATGAGATATTCTCCCTGGATATGCATTTGTATGGTTGAGAAAAACCTTGAAATAACTAATTGATTATTATGTCTTTGCTTTTAATAAAATGAATGTTATATATTTTAACTTTCTCGATTCGCATCCGCGATTTCCACGGACAACATAGATGTAGCAAAATGTGCAACCCGCGATTTCAGCGGGCATGCATTTTAGCCGTCTATTTAACTGTGCAGCCCGCTCTTTCCCCGTTTATTCTTTCATTTTGGCTTTACTGTGATTTTAATTGTTTATTTAGCTGTAAACTAGCAGATGGCTTTAATTGTCCACATTTCTGCGAAATATAGAAGAATTTTTTGTAGCATTTTGAGCGCGCTTTTCATAGCTGAAAGATGTCTGGCAGGAAGCGTTTCGCGAGTGATATAACCTATACTCCTGACGATATTTCCGACACTGATAGCACTTCTGACTCTGATTTCAAGTATATTGAAGATAGTTATAGCGAAACTGATGAGAATTTCTCGGATTCCTCTGCGGATAGTGATGAATCTGAAAATTCATTTTCTATTCAAAATGTTCGACAGTGGTGCAAAATTGATAAGCAAAATATTCCACCAGCTCCTGCTTCATTTCCTTTCATTGGAAATCCCGGACTAAATTTCACTTTGGAAAATAATGCAACTGTTTTGGACTATTTTGAACTTTATTTTGACGATGTTATGTTGCAAATAATAGTAAAAGAGACCAACAGTACATGACAGTAATAGACCCATGAGACTAACTGCTCGACACTTTGCAAGCCATATACACCCAAATCCCATCAAGAAAGAGCCTCGTAGATAGTGTGCTGTCTGTTGTTAAAAAAAACTGAAGGTGGAACAAAAACTTCGAAAAGAAACGCGAATTTGGTGCAAGGATTGCGAGGTAGGACTTTGCCTCGAGCCTTGTTTCGAAATTTATCATACAAGACTTCATTTCTAATAAATGTTTTCTAAGTCTTTTGCATTTTTTAATTAGTATATATGTTTTGCTTTTGTATTTTATAAAATAAATGATAATTTCACCAAGATTAGTTTTCAAAATTTAGCTTTTTTATATCATTATTCTGAACACATTCTATTTAGGCCTAACTCTATATTAAAAAAAACAATCTTTTGTAAAATTTTGTGTATATTTTAACTCTTAAATATATATAGATTTTAAATATGTAATTAAAAAAATACGCAATTTTCGAACCTATTTTCAAAAAAAAATACTCAGCGAGAGGGTTAAAAAGTAATTGCGGCCCTAAGAACAAAAAGAATGTAAGTTCTCAGTTTTATCATTAAACCACAATGTGCTAAAGATCTGGATAAATCCCGATTTTGAGCTTTTAGATACATCTACTTTAAGTGAAATCTAATGTACATTCAATGAGGAAAGATATAAATAAATTTGCCTTTAACTCTCTAAGCGGTTGCACGTACAATTGCTCCAAACCGATGATGTCTTCAAGCGTGCTTTCCCCATAGAGTTTTGAGGTAGGAGGGTCAGCTCGATTGTTTAGGAATTGCACCCTCTTTGACTGACATTTATTGAGAGAAGCACCCCTTACCTTTTGAGGCACAAAGACTGATAGCTTTTCATGGCTTTGTAAATCTCTATTTCGAAGTATTTCGTTTGCGGTAACAGATGTGTCTCTAATTCCACCACTTAAATATCTTGGATGACTTTCTAAAAAAAATATATGAATAATTTCTCAAAGAATATTTTTATTTGTACTTTTAGAATACATTATTTCTTCTGGGATGATCTTCGAGACTTGATGAGCTTTATATATATTAAAATTAACAATCTATAATACATATTTATATATCTATTTATAACCGGAAGTAAAGGGACAATAACGAGGGTGGGTTTCCCGTATTCCATTCTAGTCGACAAAGAGTGAAGGAAAAAATCATAGAACGCTTTGGCCACTGATACAGTAAACATTTAGCATATTTTTTTTTTTTTTTTGAGACTTTTTTTTCCTCGATGTGTTCCACTCGGAGGGTTAAAAATGAAGGAAAATTAATATTTAACCTATTAGATTCCAAATTTCGTTTTTAATTCCATTTTTTTTACCCATTAACCCTTTGTTGGGCACTTTGCTTTTAGACATCATACGACTCTTAACATATTTTGTGCGGGTACATATCCCAGCGGAATGGTACCGGGAGCGAGCGTCTTGCGCGTTAATTTAGTTATTCAGTTAAATCTCAATAGATCAAAAATTATTTCATTTTTTAAACCACTTTTCGAAATTAATATCGACATATATAAACAAATATATAAATAGAAATTATATAAATAACAACCATAAGATTTTTGGAAACAAAAAATATACTTTTAGTGGATAAATTTATAATAGTATCGTCAATATGAAAAATCAAATAGAAGTAGTAGTATATAGTCTTAATTTTTCCCGTTCTGTGGCTCCGAATCGACTGATGAAAAAACTAGTTTTTATTTGTCTCAATTTTTCTAGAATCTATGTAGTAAACAAGAACATTCGGCTTCGTTTTCCTGTCTATTCCGTTATTTTTGTACCTACAAACAAACCATGTTGTTACACTAACCCGTACTAGTACGTGACCCGCGCCCAAGTATCAATCGTCAGGAAATGGATAAACTTGACTCGTTTTGTTTTTTGCTAACCGTAACTCATCTAAAATGCAACATGGATGCTCCTATCCATTCCTGGTCCAACCATTTCATAAATTCGAGGACAGGCGAACAGACAACTTAGCTGTTATTATATAGATTTGGTTTGTTTTGATTTGGAGCTCTACGGTCTACTTTTTGCAACACGAGAGCTAATGAGACCGGGACCTACTGCTTAAAGTCGGTTCCGAACGGCTACAAATATCCATGCCACTGTGAGATTCAAACCCATGAACTCCGGTTCCGAAGGCCAGCCCCTTAACCATTCGGCCATTGTTCGGCGTTATTATATATATATATATATATATATATATATATATATATATATATATATATATATACACACACACACACACACAGAGAGAGAGAGGGATGGAGAGCAAATGAAATACATAGATATAAATAGACATTACACACCTGCTCACGCAAATCATATAGATATATTAGTGTATATATATATATATATATATATATATATATATATATATATATATATACACACACACACATATACAAACAGGCTGTCGTTCATTGCAGTAGTAGGATTTTGGGCGTTCTAGCGTTATTGCTTATTTATTGTGAAAGCATTGAAATTTTTAATTGCATTATGACTTTGTAACATTGTATATATGCCTGTGCAATATTGTTGACTTTTTCATCTTGGAGTATATAAATATTTCTCTATGAACTCCAACTCCTTTTTTGAAATCCTATTTCATTAGCCATTTCTTATTCCATGTTTATTGCTATTAATGGTTACTCTGGAGATTCTATTCAATTTAAAATACATTAATTGCTTTCCCATTGACAATACTAACGAGAGATTTTAATGAACGGTCTGTTAAGAAATTACCACAAAAGTAACTTCCACTCTGATGAAAGAGCATTCAAGCCCGCAAGCTATAAAAATAGTAAAAGAATGAACGAAGATTCCGGGAGGGCGGTTTCCCCTTTGTTGTGGTACTTTTAATGATTTGGATGTAATACTAAACAAAAAAAGAGATTAAAAGTTTAACATCTAATTA
>CM063509.1:11124813-11144813 GCA_032207245.1 Pardosa pseudoannulata
CGGTGTCTTAAGAATTCTACTAGTTCTAGGGTCTTAAATCTGAATTGATTTTAGGTTGTGTCACCACTGAACTGGTTGATTCTCAAATGTCGAGAATACACACTTTTTACACAGTTTGTGGTTTTTCTTGTTCAGTAAGGCGTTGTGGTAGGATATATGCTGGCTTCAATCTGTCTACTGTTACGTTTACGTCTTTACTCTTTGTCTAAATCGCATATTATGCAGAATTTAAGAGATACAAAATATTTTTCTATTGTATTTATTTGATTCTGCGAATAATGTATCTCACTAAAAACAAAATTCGTGTAATGCGATATGTCTTCATTAATTCTATTAAGAAATACAGGATTTAAGACAGCTTCAGTGATTATGTCAAAACCGACGAAGGCTTATACAATTTGTGTGACTAACAAGAAATGACTTAAATATTTTTATTTAATTTTTTGCCCTTATTTATCATTGGCCTCTACATTGCCACAGATTTTGTTGACCGTTTTATTACGGGAGTACCATATAGGTGGTCAACATTACTCCCTATGAAGTGACACAACAAATATATGTAAGCCTTATTCGGAAACCGAACGGGTGGGAGCATAATACAACCTATATATAATCCGGGTGGCTGTCTTCATTGTTGGTTAGCAATTTGAGGACAGTACTACGACAACAGAGAAAATTTGCCCTGTACGAGCTTGAATTTTTGTGTTGATTGAAACTTCCATGATCAGCTCATAGTTTTTATTTGATACTAATGTAGCAAATATAATTTTACAAACGCAGACCTTCTGTGGTCATTGTCCAGCAAATTAAAATTTTTTGTTGAATGAGCTCCTTGCTGGAGATTACTTCGTTACAAATGTAAAAGAATATTAAAAGGCAAGCATGACACACGTGATCTAAAAAAGCAAATGTTGTGCATGCTATGGACTCAAAGCTATCTACAATCATAAATACACTGAAAAAAAAACTATAAAGTGGAAACAAAATACAGGAGACATGATTGAATATTTTTTAAGTCTTGACTCTATAGAAAAATTTAAATTCGTAGATCGCTTGTTTCTCTAATTTAATTCTGTCTCAAATTAATAGAATATACCTGTCTTCATAAAAAAAGAATGTTGACGTAGTTCATGAAGCTCATCTGACAAGTGAGCTGTTTTGTTTAATCCCAAGTATACAAGGAGAATGTCTTTCCTCTATTGGTGCACTCATCGAAGGGCACAGTTCGATAGGGTCAGAACTATGATCTTTGGTGGCCTTGGTGGAAAACTGATTCGCGCCCCTACTACCAAATAGAGTGGAAAATACGTAATTTTTATCCGTGTAGCATATATTCAGAATAAACTCAACTTACAGAATAAATGACCAATTTCATCCCTATGTATTATGTAAAGAACAAACGTGTATAACGTTTTCTTAAGTTTAGCGTCGATGATTTTGTCGTAGTTCAAGCTGTTTGCGGTATCTTTTTCAATATACGGTATGGTTATATTCTCTGTACCAACGAGAAGCGTCGATAAGATTTTATCAGTTTCAGAGTGCTAGAAGAACGTTCCCATACAGCTGTCGTTACAAACAGGATAGAAAGTTCCTCAAAGCAATTGCTAAATTGGTGTATGTATTTATTCTCTAATTCTTTAATTCTAGCTGATGAAATCTTTCTAAAATTTCGAATGAACTTATTTTCTTGAAGTCTTTTAGAATTGAAATTTGAAACTTTATATTTGGGAAATGACCTTGACTTAAAGTGTATTTAAATTAGCAAAATTTGGAATGGAAGGTCCTGTATGGCAAGGGAATTAGAAAGTTTATCTTTCACGACTGTTGTTTATTTCCGTAGTTTGTGATAAGATCCGAATAATATGAAGATCACACTTCGATTGTTGGAATTGGAAGTCTACAGTTTAAAAAACATTTATTTGATAGTAACGTTCAAACTTAATTTTCATTTGAAGCAAAATTATTTATTGCTTTCAAATTCTTTCTGTACTCAAATATTATTATTCACTAGCCTATAGCCCGTCATATGACGGGATCAGTAAAATGTTTAATTTTCCAGAATTGTAAAGTACCCTATGAGGCAGGTAAAAAAAATGGTTTGTTTTTTGGCTGAGAATTATTTTGCAAAAAAATATTGCCTTAAGAAAATTATTTACGTAATATCTAAGTTCCATAGTAATAAAACGTATGGAAATAATGCAGAAGATATTTAAATAATCTAAAATAAATGATTAAATGAGATGGTTAAAGGAATGACGTCATAATGCTAGAAAAAATTGTTATTTTTAGTTATTTATTATGTGATAAATTGATACATGTAATCGCCTGCTCTTAAAATGGGGCTTGATATAATAATGGTAATACGTGAATTTAATAAATAATATAAAAATAATAAAAATCATAAAAATTTGAAAAATGGTAAAAATTCATTTTAAAAATAGTAAAAGAACTTTAGGAATAAGAATTGAAAAGAAAAAGCAGAAATTATTAAATTAATTAGACATTTAGAAAAATTCGGCTACGTCGGGGGCAGAACCATCAACCCGAGAAGTACGACGATCTAAAGGACAGACACCTTACCCCATGTGCCAGCTTACATGTGGTGGAGGAAATAGTTAAAATATATAAGGGTCAAGTAAAAACAGTCCAGAAATTTAAATATTGCGCTCCGCCCTCGCCATCCTATCAATAATGAATTTTGTATAGAATAAGAGGGAGAATAAGGCTTGAAATAATAGCATTAAACGCTCGAAAAGGGGGGGGGGATGAGGTGGATTTCGAACTCGCTTTGAATTTTGCTAACCCTAACTCATAAAAAAAATCCAATATGAATGCCTTTATCCGTTCCAGGTACAAACGCTTCATAAATTCGCGGACAGACAACTTAGGCTATTATTATATAGGGGATTACTGAAATACACCTTAATATTCTCTACATGATTTAAATATATCATATTTTTCATTGCATCCTTAACTTAATGTTCTTATTTTAAAAAAATCTTTATCAAAACCAGTTATTTATACAATTAACAAAGAATCTCTTATCAATTGCAGTAAAATTAAAATTTCATCATTAATACCATCTTTTTTGGTACCAGATACTGCGAAAACATAATTGTAATACAAAAGATTTCCAACAACCAAAATTAAACTATGTAGGAATTGTAAAACAAAAAGGAAACGTCAACTTTCTTAGAGGACTTTGAACACGAGAATCAAAACAAAACTTTCATAAAAAATTCTAAATTTATTCTCAGTTTAAACCTTATGATTCCACCTCATGGTGCATCTGGCAAATTAAGACTGCTTTACTTTATTAGCAGTTAGAGCTAATCGAACATTAAAAGATTTACAATTGAATTAGAGAGTGATTGATTAATCTGCGTAGAGAACATTGACTTGACGATTATCTCTAATTCGCTGTAATTAAATACGAAGATAATCTCTGATTAGTTATTACGGTAAATCCAGGCCTTTGTTCTATTTTTTATCGCATGAAAATGGTTTGCATAAAGTACTTTGAACTTTTGTTAATTTTAGATATCTTTCATTTTATAGAAAAAGAAAATATTTTTGTGCAAGTTTTAAAAATAATTAATTTGTTGTCCCATCTCGAGACATTTGAAATCTGTTCTTAACCTTGCATCAATCAACTGAAAATGGTACAGAAAATGTGGCATTAACAGTTTTAAATGGAATTTAACAATTGTAAGTAGATTTAGTTCGATGTTTTATGGCCGGTCTCAAGAAATTCGCTTAATGGCAAAGAGCGATTAATCACCGTTTAAATGGAGAAATGCTTCCCACCATTGATTGGCGCCATGGGTTAATCGCGGTTAGCTGTTAAACGACTTCGGATTAGGACCAACACGTAAACGCTATACGAGTTGCCGTTTACTCCATATAGTAATTAAATCTAGCATTTAAAAATTAAAATAAAACGTTCAGATCTCCTATTACTAATACGCGACGCTGGTCTCTCAATATTGACCGTAGATCATGGCGTGGAGGCGACGGTGGACTGATATGAGTGAAATCGCTGCGTTGTTCGCGGACGGGTTAATCTCTAACGATTAAATGGTGTTGCACTTTGTTGATAGTCAATGCCTCTTAGTCTGGTAGTCGCTGTTCGGTTCTAACATTCGTTGTGACGATATTTTGACGTCAGCTTGCAGCCATTTTGCGAGCAAACGATCAAGCTGACATCAAAGTGACGTCACAACGACGATTCTAAACGAACCGTAACTTCAAGGGCCAATGGCATCACAATTTTTCTGCACTCGTTAGTTCGTCGAATGCGACTCAAAGCTACGGGGTTTTCTCTGATTCACAAGGTTTCTGATGGCCAAACTGACATTTAAGGTAAAGACACGCTAATTATTTTAAAAATTTGATGAATTATTAAATTGTTTTCCCTAGTTTCGCATGGCTGAAGCAATGTTAATTTTAAAAATATCGAATTCTTTAAATTAGCTTGTATTATAAGCATGAATGACAAATTTGAAATCTGTATTTTCAATGTTTTTAAATCTATGTATATAATCTTGTTTTTAGATTTTTTTTTAACTAATGAGCACTGTAAATGGCTTTCCGCACCTGTTTGTTTTACTTTAAATTCCATGCTTTTATAATTATAAAGTTATTCTACTTATTTGGTGTTGAAGAAACAAGCGTTAAGTTTTGTAAAGAGATTTTTTATAATATATATATATATATATATATATATATATATATATATATATATATATATATATATATATATAGGAGGATATTTGTGAATAAACGAAAAGTGGCTTCACAATGTTGTATACTGATATAAAGAAAAAAAACTGTCAAAATACTTAGTTTCACTGTATCAATATTGTTTGTATAAACTATAAATCTAGAGATGTCTAAACAACCATTTACATATATAGGAAGCTTTAATAGATCTCCAAGATGATTTTAGAGCAAAAATATTAATTCTTGAGATTTAAAAAAAGTTTTACAGATTAAAAAGAATACATTTTTTAATAGACCTTTCCTTCTTAAACTGCTGTAACTTGAATATTAAAATACAAAATTATTCCAATATTTACTGTAATACTTCGAATAAGTTTGTTTTCATTTAAAAGAGTATCCTGTCTATTTAAAATTAAACGTGAGATGGTTACATAAAATTTCATGCTCGAAAGCATGTCCATTGCTTTTTCTAAACTAATTTAACTGAACAATTCGTACACCAGTGTCTATAAAAGAAATATTCGTAATGTTTTTTTTTCTTGCTTTTACAGTCTGTCACGCTCGTTTGAAAAGGCTTTATTTTTAAAGAGCTTTATTTACAGAAAACATAATGGTCATTGTGTAAGTGTGTAATGTTGCCAATGTGACGTCAGGAACTTTCATTTATTGTATTTTCATATTTCTTTTTAATGCAAGTAACATAATTTATTTCCTAATTTGATTTCCTTGAATCCCAATAAGAGATTGGAAACACTATATTCTTTTTATATACACTTTTATATAACTGTTTTATATATATTCTTTATATTATATATATATACATATATATATTCTTTATATACACACGACCACTATTCCAAAAATATAAGTTTAGTTTTAAAATGTTCTGCATGTGTTGGAAGCTTTTATAAGTATCTACAGAAGTGCAAAAATAATTATAGTTGCATATTAATAGGCATTTTGTATTTATTCGATGATGTTTTTAGCTTTACTACAAGGTTAAATCTTTCCATTCTGTAGAGAAATATGTATTAATAGGTGTTCAGTTTGAATTTATCAAGTATTTATATGGGTATAAATGCTTTTAAGAACACTTGCTGTGTGTATTTTTGTGTTAACACAATCTGCATAAATTGTGTATTTTTAGCCATTTTGTTTTTAATAATCATTAATCTATAAAACAGTAGCCATTCAAAACTTAGATTTTCAGTATGGAGATATAAATGAATACTGCAAAATATTTTAGCAAGAAAAGTTGATAACCTTTTGATCTCTTTTTCACTAATCTGATAAACACCTGCTGTTTAAAGTTACAGAAAACATAATGAAAGTGTTCAGCGTCTTATTTATACTCATAGAATTTGGTAATAACGAACTGGACATTTTCAAAAAATTACTTCATATTTTATTCGGCAGTTTATCTTTTTACTTTAACTACATCTCTTTCACGTTTGTAAAAAGGTGGCTATACAAATATGAATGATCATTGGATTCCCTTAATCAACTGTTTGAATCCATTGTATCGTTATTTTGAAATAAAATTTTATTTATTAGTAATGATCTATTTCATTATTGTATAATTTTTGGAACTGATTGACCATCTGAACACTTTCATATCCTGAACATGTGTGGGCAAAAATTGTTTTTAATAGAAAATTAAAATTTACTTAATTTGCGAGTGAATTTCACTCGTTGAAATAATCCTAAAAGTTTTTACACAGTTATAAATTCGGTGTTATTTGTGTCAGTTTCATGTTTAGATGAAGTAACACTAAAGAAACAATGTATAATTGAAAATATTGTAAGATTTATTTCGATGATTTTGAAAAACGTTTCGCATCCAGTTATACCCAATGGAGATTTATTAGTGTATGTGTCTTCTACAAATACACATATCTAACAAATTTCTTTTCGGTTGGATTACTTTCAGAACTGTTCTGTATTTCGAAAGGTAAGTATTAGATATATTAATCCTGATTTCTTCACTAACATTTGATGGTTTTTGTCGACGCTTTAATACAAATATCTTGACCGATCGAGTGAGGGTCGACCATTTTTTGAATAGAGTACTGAACTTTCCTGTTTATCGACTTCATAACTTACGAAGTCTCCGTTAACGCCGGTCGACTGCAAAGAAATACCACCCTTGAGCTAATATTTATCTATTAACGATATCGTTTAAAAATTCTCGCAGTTGACAAGTATAACTGAGTATGAATCAAATATATTATTTTAAGATACAGAAAAATCAGTTTGAAAATGTTCCCCTTGCTAGGAGACTTATACTTTTAACTGCCCAGATAGTGTAGTGGTTCTAGTCCTTAGTAAGGATTTGATGTAGTTTTGGTGTCCCCTCATAACAAAATCTGCAGTTTGTAGAGGACAATGTTAAAAAAAGGCTCTAAATTGCGAATAAAATTTTATAATTTTCTGATTACCACTTTATCAATGCAGACATATCGTAATGCTAAACACGACTGGAAAGATGTTACTCTTTTAGCACCACCTAGAGAACACTCAATGACTCCTAACTCCAGAGGACATCGAACCTATTTTCTGTACCTTTAACGAACATGGAAGATCTTTTGGCTCGAACTCGCAGCCTTGTGGATCGTTCTGAGATCGGCGCCTTTTCCGACTTGATGACTCCGATGTGAAAATTGAGAGCGCATTAGTATAGCGAGTTTCACTGTCGACCGCTAGGGAAAGGAAACTATAAAAATGAACTGCGATGGAAGGCTGGGAGCTTACGACGTTGTTAGGTCTTCTTCAGGATTTTTTTAAATAAAAAATGCTCTGCTATAATGGGAGAAAACCATACTCCTTAGTTACATCACTCTCTAAGAGGCTTACACTGGACGTAGCGAGTCGGTTCGCACGTTCGTTTGCTCGCATAATGTCCTTAAGCTGACGTCAAAGTGGCAACGTTCAGAGTAAGCCCCCATGTGTAACCATTCCTACAAATTGTTTAGTATAAGACTGATAGAGGGCGTTGTCATCCTATTTGATTTCGGGCGCCAGGTGGATTTTAAATATCTAAAAAATATAAACGAAACTACATCTAGAAGAGAGTGCGGGTTGGGAACTTCTTAGCTGACGCTACCATCTAGAAGTCATGTTACAAGACACTTCAACCGAACAGGTTTTCACATCACCACTAGGTGGCGCTGTAATGGAACATACTGGTGGCCGCTAGAGGGCTTTTGACATCCAAAATCTATAAAAGCGACTGCACCTATAAGGGAGGGCGGGTTGGGAACTTTCTTGCCATGAATAATAGCTCTCGTATCAGTATGTTATGTTCTGGGTTTTCGTAACACCGCCAGGTGGCGCTTATAGAATTTCATGATAGCCGCTAGAGGGTTTTGTACATAAAAATTCTATAAAAGTGACTACACCTCGAAGGGAGGGTGGGAACTCTCATTCCATGCATGATGTCTCCCAGAGTCGGTAGTTAATGCAACCGATAGATGGCGTTGTTTCTGATTTTCGGTGGCCGCTAGAGGGCTTAGAGGCATAGAAAATGTATAAAAGTAACTACACCTAGAAGGGTGGGCGGGTTGGGAATTCACGTAGTACCAGTTACCCCACTCTCTGAGTTCTTTAGTTTCTACAAATTATTTAACAGAAGGCCACTAGAGAGCCTGTTGTTTCGTCTATTACTAGTTGCAAGGACTCTTCTAGATGGCGCTGTAATGGAACATACTGGTGGCCGCTAGAGGGCTTTTGACATCCAAAATCTATAAAAGCGACTGCACCTATAAGGGAGGGCGGGTTGGGAACTTTCTTGGTACTCAATTGTTTCGTCTTTACTAGTGGCACTCACTCTTCTCAGGATATTTAGATTTCATCCTTACCTTCTCCCATTTGAAGACAACTCTTGTAGAGGGCGCTGAACTGTATTGATAACTGGAATAATTAAATCTGCCTATCATTTCAGAAACCAGGAAAGAATACACATAGCAATGAAATATATCTTAAAATCTAAACTTTTTTTTAAAGTATTTATTTCCTAGAATAATAGCTACATACAGCTATTATTAACGGAAATAAGAAGTTTCTACAGTTCCGGATATCGAACACAATCCTTGTTTTTTTAAGTTTGAAATAAAAAATAAAACGTTAACATGCCACACAACGTTCATTTTACACATTAAGATGGTCTTTCGCGAGTTCGAATTCCATGGCTCGAGTGGAAACCTCTCAGTCTTTCGAGAATGACGGTAGAGTTCAAAACCTGCGCAATGATTCGTTGCGCAACTCTACTAATTTGAAAACCTCCGATTACAATTAAGAAACAACATAAGGAACTAAATTTGGAAAAGAAGGAAGCAATAGGATAGTTTTGAACATTACAGTATACTGTTTTACAGCACGAGACGTATTGTCCTTCGAGAAAGGTAACAACTAATGACATCAGAAGGTTTAAAAATTAGTAAAATTCGGAGGCATTTTTTTTAATTGTTGGACATTTCTTAATCGTAGACATTTTTAATGATTGATATAGAAACTTTTAACAAATTAGTTTACGATATATCGAAGAAGCCAAAATATTTTCAAATATTCCGAAGTATAACTTTTAAAAGCAAGTGGGGGTAAGAACGATCAAGAATTTCATGAAGAGATCAGGTTTAAAATGTTTCATACTTACCTTTCGAAGTATAGAAAAGAGATTCAACCGAAAAGAGATTCGTTAGATATGTGCATTTGGAGCAGACACATATACTAATAAAACTCCATTGGGTACACTTGGACAAGAAATGTAGTAAACATACTCTCAATTATAAAAAAACCAAAAATAATTATGATAATAAATTTCTAACGAGTATATTACCCATTACTAAAATGCAGTCGATAGGAAAAGTTAACACGTTTTAAATAACTGGTTTCTAAAAACTTTCCGTACGATTTTAAGATCTTTATACCGGATTTATATAAAAGGAAAAAAATATTTCAAACTTTTCAGTGTTACTTCATGAAATTGACAAAACCTCAAATTTCTAAATATATAAAATCTTTTCGGTTTTCCCGACGAGTGAAATACAAACGAAAATTATTGAAATTTGTATTAAAAAATTCTGACCATTTGTTAAGGATATAGAAGCTTTAAAAACACCAATCAGTTCTAAAAATCATACAGTAAGCTATAACACACTGCTAACGGTTATAAATAATAAATAAAAATATATTTCAAAATAATACAATATATTCAATCATTTGATTAAGATCGTGATTTGATTTTGGTCATGAATACTTCAACAGATAAAAATTTTACAAACGCGCATGTAATTAACCAAGTAAAAAGATAAATCATCAAGTGGAACTTAAATATCTAAAGAAATTTTTTTTAAATGTGGAATTCATTTATAACCAAATTTTATGAAGATAAATAGAATGCTTCATTCAAGTGAAAAAATGATTCAAAGTGTTAACTACTGCATTTAACAACGGTCTGTTAGATCGAGTTTTTTTAAATTAAGATCGAATTAAAAGTATTTCTTAAAAATTTTGAAAGGGTAATATGTTGAAAAATCTGCAATGATCTTCCATTTTGAATGTCTTGTTTTATAGATTAAAGGTCATTAAAAAAAAAGGCTAAATGTAACGAGACTATTTTGGATCACGCTTGTTATTACAAATTTAAAAACACAATCTGTCTTGAATCCCTTTATATACATAAAAATTCTCTTGTTAAAGTCATTAATACTTGTAAAGTACTTAAATTCAGACTGTATTAATATATACTTATGTACAGAATACATACGTTTAACCTTGCAATTAAACTACAATGCATACATGAAGTAATTTAATATACAATTATTCACGTAAACTCGTTTGAAAAACAGCAATATGAAATCTAATGAAGTCATTTACGTTTTTTAAACCTGTAAAATGCTTTAATAATCTCTGCAGTACTAGTCTACTCCAAATGTGTTATATAAACGCCTTCCGCGTAAATATGTTTTAGATACCTCTGAAATTATATCTATAAACACTGACACAGATAAATACAATGCATTTTGACAGTTTTTTTATACATTTGTGTATAACAAAATAATGAAACAACTTTTACTTACTCCATTCACAGTTTTATCCTACACATGACAGAAAATTCGTACACATATTTTAATGCTTGCATTTTTTACACACAAAAAGACTTAAACACAGTTTGTATTGCGTAAAATTTGAAGGAAAACAAAACATGGGAAAAATACATTTACAGTTTTCATTTGCCAAGAAATGCTGTAAATGATATTGCTGTCAACTTTCTAATTAGTGAAAAATACAGATATTGTTTTTTCATACATGCTTTTAAGTGCGAGTTCATTATAACCCAATTGAAATACTTCAGCATTACGTTAAATTCCCTTCAACTGACTTCGTTGTATTAAATTGTTAAACAGTATAAGAATTCACAGACTTTATTAAAAAAATTATTTACCTTAAGTGTCCGTCTGATAGTTAATAATTGAAAACGTTATGCTTCTAAGCATGAGAACCCCGTAGCTATGATTTTGGTGTAGTATCGATATTCCAATAAATGATTGCGGCAGAAAAATCATGACGCCATGGAGTATCAAGTAACTAGTGGTGTGCGGTCCATATGTGCAGGGTGTGCACTGCACACCCTGGCAAAATTATGAGGGTCAATAATTTTCTGCACCTATGTCTATCTATCTTTTTGTGGTATATAATAAATATTATTTATAATATATTCAAATATTATGTTGATTTGCTTGCTTGTATTCCCGCAATGCGTGCGGTATTAGGTGCTGCATTCAAAAGCAAACAAATATAGGAAGTTCTGATGTGTACGCACTGCGCACTAAATTGAAAATCACGTTTTATATGTATGGGCTACTGGAGAAGAACAGCATACTATGGCACTGAGGTACAGCTATTTTTCCTACACTTGGCATTCAGAATCAATCGAAGGTACAGTTTATTAAGCGTTGTATTAGAGCGGGGACTTTTTTTTTTAATTGATTAACTGGCTATACGATTTTGCAGACGGTTCATGTTTAAATTTATATATATTGTAAGATTTTATTTTCATGGAAATATAAAAGTATTTCATTAATATAAAGGGAAATGTTTTAGTGTGGTAAAGTAATTTCGGTGATGTATTATAATTATTGAAATAATTAGCTGAAAAACAATGTTTTTTTTTAAAGAAACGAATTTTAACAGAACAGACCAAATTTTACCATTCATTGTGTCTTACAGATAGTATATAAGTTATATCTGTAACACCATATCACTGGTTTTGTTTTTAAACAATTGTCAAGATGTTTTTCGCAGGATATACGATTTCCAAATGTTAAAAACAGTTAATAAATATAATTCAATCCACTGACCGAACAAGAAACAGTTCGCTCTATTGTGCCAGCGTGCAGCGAAATCCTCTGCACGTGGAATAGACCTTCAGTTTGTCGACACCAAAAAGCATCCGGATGAGGCACCGCAGCGGCGCATGCCATGTGGTGCCACGTTTGCTGAACATATAAGTTTTTCGTTGAAGCCCGAAGCGTTACTTTTTACACGCCTATATTACACCATACAACAAAAGACATGTTTTTTACTTCAGTGCTACTAGAATTCTCATAAGTTTAGCTGTTTTTATAGTTATAACTCGACTACTCGTAGGTAAATATTTTATTTATTGTAATCCTTAAATTTATATTCATAATAAATAACCCGTTTCAGAAAGGAGAACTCGGATGTCTCAATAATTAAAGATTTGTTGGAAAATCCATCTCCCTATTTAGTTGTTACTTCATTTTAATGAGAATAATTCATTGTTCTCCCAACATAAATAAAATTTTATAAACACAAATAAAAATAGGCTTACCGAAACATTAATTGCTCCCTATTTAGTTGTTATCCTATTTTAATGAGAATAATTCATTGTTCTCCTAATATAAGTAAAATTTTATAAACACAAATAAATTAGGCTTAACTAAACAACATTAGTAGCTCCCTATTTAGTTGCTATCCATTTTAATGAGAATAATTCCTTGTTCTCCTAATATAAGTAAAATTTTATAAACACATATAAAAATTCTTACCGAAACAACATTAATTGCTCCCTATTTAGTTGTTATCCCATTTTAATGAGAATAATTCATTGTTCTCCTAATATAAGTAAAATTTTATAAACACAAATAAATTAGGCTTACCTAAACAACATTAATTGCTCCCTATTTAGTTGCTATCCATTTTAATGAGAATAATTCCTTGTTCTCCTAATATAAGTAAAATTTTATAAACACATATAAAAATGCTTACCGAAACAACATTAATTGCTCCCTATTTAGTTGTTATCCCATTTTAATGAGAATAATTCATTGTTCTCCTAATATAAGTAAAATTTTATAAACACAAATAAATTAGGCTTACCTAAACAACATTAGTAGCTCCCTATTTAGTTGCTATCCAATTTAATGAGAATAATTTCTTGCTCTCCTAATATTAGTAAAATTTTATAAACACATATAAAAATGCTTACCGAAACAACATTAATTGCTCCCTATTTAGTTGTTATCCAATTTAATGAGAATAATTCCTTGTTCTCTTAATATAAGTAAAATTTTATAAACACATATAAAAATGCTTACCGAAACAGCATTAATTGCTCTCTATTTAGTTGTTATCCCATTTTATTGAGCCAATTTACCAAACCTGGTTAATATAAGAAAAAACATGTGCAAAAAATAATTTAGATAAATTTGTTGCTTTAAAAATGCCAGATGTTAATTTCTTATCGAGGCTACTATCCAAGCAGGAAAACAAGTTTAACAGGCAAAATGAAAGGCAGTAAAGTTTTTATTATAAAAAATATTAGACGTTTTTTAAAATATCTTAAATAGTTTCTTTTGTAATGTTTAGTTTAAAAAAATAGAAAAAAATATTGAATCAAAAAACTTGCTTCAGAAAAAAAAATTGATTGGTATGATTTTTTAAATCAAGATTTTAACCAACCGTGGTTAATATAAGCAAATAGGTAAGTAGGAAAATAAATTAGATGAATTAGTTATTATTAAAGTGCCGGAGGTTACTTTCTTATCAAGGTAACCTATAAAGAATGAAACGAATTTTACAGGCAGATTAAAATTACTAATTTTTTTATAATAATTATTAGCAGTTATGTGAAATAACTTAAATAATTTCTATTGTCATATTTAGTTTGTAAAAAAATAAATTTTAAAAAATTCCATTTCAACAAAGAAAAGTGTAGTGTATATGATTTTTTTTAGATCACGATTTTCACCAACCCTGGTTACTATAAGTAAATACGTATGCAAAAAGTGAATTTGTTATTTTGAAAATGTTACATGTTAATTTGTTATCGAGGCTACTAACTAAGCAAGAAAACAAGTTTTACAGGCAAAGTAAAATGGTACTAAAGTTTTCGTTATCATAAATATCAGACGTTATTTAAAATATCTTAAATAGTCTCTTTTATAATGTTTTGCTTGAAAAAAAATAAAAAAAGAATATTTGAATCAAAAAACTTGTTTCTGAAAAAAAATTGATTGATATGATTTTTAAATCAAGATTTTGACCAACTGTGGTTAATATAAGTAAATAGGTAAGTAGCAAAATAACGTAGATGCATTTGTTATTCTTAAAGTGCCGGATGTTACTGTCTTATCAAGGCAATTATCTAAGCAGTGAAACGAGTTTTAGAGGCAAATTAAAATGAATAACTTTTCTTTATTATTAACTTTTCTTATTAGCAGTTATGGGAAATATCTTAAATAATTTCTATTGTCATATTTATTTTGTAAAAAAATAAATTAAAAAAATTTCCATTTCAATGAAGAAAAGTGTAACGTATATGATTTTTTTAATCAAGAATTTTACCAACCTTGGTTACTATAAGTAAATACGTATGCAAAAAGTGAATTTGTTATTTTGAAAATGTTACATGTTAATTTGTTATCAAGGCTACTAACTAAGCAAGAAAACAAGTTTTACAGGCAAAGTAAAATGGTACTAAAGTTTTCGTTATCATAAATATCAGACGTTATTTAAAATATCTTAAATAGTCTCTTTTATAATGTTTTGCTTGAAAAAAAATAAAAAAAGAATATTTGAATCAAAAAACTTGTTTCTGAAAAAAAAATTGATTGATATGATTTTTAAATCAAGATTTTGACCAACTGTGGTTAATATAAGTAAATAGGTAAGTAGCAAAATAAATTAGATGCATTTGTTATTCTTAAAGTGCCGGATGTTACTGTCTTATCAAGGCAATTATCTAAGCAGTGAAACGAGTTTTAGAGGCAAATTAAAATGAATAACTTTTCTTTATTATTAACTTTTCTTATTAGCAGTTATGGGAAATATCTTAAATAATTTCTATTGTCATATTTATTTTGCAAAAAAATAAATTAAAAAAATTTCCATTTCAATGAAGAAAAGTGTAACGTATATGATTTTTTTAATCAAGAATTTTACCAACCTTGGTTACTATAAGTAAATACGTATGCAAAAAGTGAATTTGTTATTTTGAAAATGTTACATGTTAATTTGTTATCGAGGCTACTAACTAAGCAAGAAAACAAGTTTTACAGGCAAAGTAAAATGGTACTAAAGTTTTCGTTATCATAAATATCAGACGTTATTTAAAATATCTTAAATAGTCTCTTTTATAATGTTTTGCTTGAAAAAAAATAAAAAAAGAATATTTGAATCAAAAAACTTGTTTCTGAAAAAAAAATTGATTGATATGATTTTTAAATCAAGATTTTGACCAACTGTGGTTAATATAAGTAAATAGGTAAGTAGCAAAATAACGTAGATGCATTTGTTATTCTTAAAGTGCCGGATGTTACTGTCTTATCAAGGCAATTATCTAAGCAGTGAAACGAGTTTTAGAGGCAAATTAAAATGAATAACTTTTCTTTATAATAATTATTAGCTGCTATGTGAAATATCTTAAATAAATTTTATTATATTTAGTTTGTAAAAAAAAATAAACTAAAAAAATTTCATTTCAATAAAAAAAGTGTAACGTACCTGATTTTTTTTTAGATCAAGATTTTTACCAATTCTGGTTACTATAAGTAAATACGTATGCAAAAAAATGAATTTGTTATTTTGAAAATGCTATACATTACTTTCTTGTCGAGGTAATTATACAAGCAGTAAAACAAGTTTTAGATGTAAAGTAGAAGAATGGTTGAATGTTCGTTAAGTTATTTAAAATATCTTAAGTAGTCTTTTTTGTAATGCTTAGTTTGGAAAAAATAGAAAAATATTTGTACAAAAAAACTTGTTTCAGATAAAAACAAAAAAAAAATTGATAGGTATAATTTTTTAAATCAAGAATTTTAACTAACTCTGGTTAATATAAGCAAATAGATAAGTAGGAAAATAAAAGAAATGCATTTGTTAAAGTGCCATATGTTAATTTCTTATCAAAGCAATCATCTAAGCACTGAAACAAGTTTTATAGGCAAATTAAAATGAATAACTTTTCTTTATAATAATTATTAGCAGGTATGTAAAATATCTTAAATAATATCTATTGCCATGTTTACTTTGTAAGAAGAAAAATTAAAAAAGAAATCTATTTCAATAAAGAAAAATGTAACAGATGATGTGTTAATCACGACTTTTACTAATCCGGTTTAAAAAGTAAAATCACAGGTAAAAACATCCGTTTAAATTTATTATTTTTAAAGTGTCAGATGTAACTTTCTTGTAGAGGTTACTATCTAGGCAGAAAAACTAGTTTTGCTGGTAAAGTATGGTAATTTATTTTTACAGGTAAAGTATGGTATAAAAGATGTTTAAATATACGTTATTATATGTATTAGACGTTATTTAAAATATCTTAAATAGTTTTTTTTTGTAATGTTTAGTTTAAAAAATAGGAAATAAGTTAAAGTAATCTAAAAAAATTATTTTAGATTAAAAAAAGATAGGTATGATTTTTTTAAATCAAGATTTTAACCAACTCTGGTTAATATAAGTAAATAGGTAAAAAGCAAAATAAATTAGATGAATTTGTTATTTTTAAAGTGCCGGAGATTACTTTCTTATCAAGGCAATCATATAAGCAGTGAAACGAGTTTTACAGGCAAATTAAAATGAATAGCTTTTCTTTATAACAATTATTAGCTGCTATGTGAAATATCTTAAATAAATTCTATTATATTTAGTTTGTAAAAAATATAAACTAAAAATATTTCATTTCAATAAAAAAAGTGTAACGTACCTGATTTTTTTTAGATCAAGATTTTTACCAATCCTGGTTACTATAAGTAAATACGTATTCAAAAAAATGAATTTGTTATTTTGAAAATGCTATACGTTACTTTCTTGTCGAGGTGATTATATAAGCAGTAAAACAAGTTTTAGATGTAAAGTAGAAGAATGGTTGAATGTTCGTTAAGTTATTTAAAATATCTTAAATAGTTTTTTTTGTAATGCTTAGTTTGGAAAAAATAGAAAAATATTTGAACCAATAAACTTGTTTCAGATAAAAACAAAAAAGATTATAATTTTTTTAATCAAGAATTTTAACTAACTCTGGTTAATATAAGCAAATAGATAAGTTGGAAAATAAAAGAAATGCATTTGTTATTAAACTGCCATATGTTAATTTCTTATCAAAGCAATCATCTAAGCACTGAAACAAGTTTTATAGGCAAATTAAAATGATAACTTTTCTTTATAATAATTATTAGCAGGTATGTAAAATATCTTAAATAATTTCTATTGCCATGTTTAGTCTGTAAAATAAAATATAAAAAAAAAATTTCTATTTCAATAAAGAAAAATGTAACATATGATTTTTTAATCAAGAATTTTACTAATCCTGTTTAAAAAGTAAAATCACATGTAAAAACAACACATGTTTAAATTTGTTATTTTTAAAGTGTCAGATGTAACTTTCTTATCGAGGTTACTATCTAGTTAGAAAAACTAGTTTTACAGGTAAAGTATGGTAATTTATTTTTACAGGTAAAGTATGGTGTGTAAAGATGGTTAAAGATTCGTTATTATATACATTATAAGTTATTTAAAATATCTTAAATAGTTTCTTTTGTAATGTTTAGTTTAAAAAATAGAAAAAAGTTATAATAATCCAAAAAACTTATTTTAGATTTAAAAAAAGATAGGTATGATTTTTTAAAATCAAAATTTTTACCAACCCTGGTTAATATAAGGAAATAGGTAAGTAGGAAAATAAATTTGATGCATTTGTTATTATTAAAGAGCCGGATGTTATTTTCTTATCAAAGCAATCATCTAAGCACTGAAACGAATTTTACAGGAAGATTAAAATGATTAACTTTTCTCTATAACAATTATTAGATGCTATGTAAAATATCTTCAATAAATTCTATTATATTTAGTTTGTAAAAAAAAATAAACTAAAAAAATTTCATTTCAATAAAAAAAAACGTACATGAATTTTTTTAGATCAAGATTTTTACCAATCCTGTTTACTATAAGTAAATACGTATGTAAAAAAATGAATTTGTTATTTTGAAAATGCTATACGTTACTTTCTTGTCGAGGTGATTATATAAGCAGTAAAACAAGTTTTAGATGTAAAGTAGAAGAATGGTTGAATGTTCGTTAAGTTATTTAAAATATCTTAAATAGTTTTTTTTGTAATGCTTAGTTTGGAAAAAATAGAAAAATATTTGAACCAATAAACTTGTTTCAGATAAAAACAAAAAAAAAATTGATAGGTATAATTTTTTAAATCAAGAATTTTAACTAACTCTGGTTAATATAAGCAAATAGATAAGTAGGAAAATAAAAGAAATGCATTTGTTAAAGTGCCATATGTTAATTTCTTATCAAAGCAATCATCTAAGCACTGAAACAAGTTTTATAGGCAAATTAAAATGAATAACTTTTCTTTATAATAATTATTAGCAGGTATGTAAAATATCTTAAATAATATCTATTGCCATGTTTAGTCTGTAAAAATAAAAAATAAATAAATAAATCTATTTCAATAAAGAAAAATGTAACATATGATTTTTTAATCAAGAATTTTACTAATCCTGTTTAAAAAGTAAAATCACATGTAAAAACATCCGTTAAAATTTGTTATTTTTAAAGTGTCAGATGTAACTTTCTTATCGAGGTTACTGTCTAGTTAGAAAAACTAGTTTTACAGGTAAAGTATGGTAATTTATTTTTACAGGTAAAGTATGGTATGTAAAGATGGTTAAAGATCCGTTATTATATATATTATAAGTTATTTAAAATATCTTAAATAGTTTCTTTTGTAATGTTTAGTTTAAAAAAAAGAAAAAAGTTATAATAATCTTAAAAAAAATCTTATTTTAGATTTTAAAAAAAAGATAGGTAGGTAGGATTTTTTAAATCAAGATTTTTACCAACCCTGGTTAATATAATCAAACTGGTAAGTAGGAAAATAAATTAGATGCATTTGTTATTATTAAAACGCCGGATGTTACTTTTTTATCAAGGCAACCTCTAAGCAGTGAAACGAAATTTTACAGGCACATTAAAATTACTAACTTTTCTTTATAATAATTATTAGTAGTTATGTGAAATATCTTAAATAAATTATTAAATAAATTAAATATTGTCATATTTAGTTTGTAAGAAAAATAAATTAAAAAAAATTCCATTTCAATAAAGAAAAATCCAACGTACATGATTTTTTAAATCAAGATTTTTACCAACCTTGGTTATTATGTAAATATGTAAGTAAAAAATGAATTTGCTATTTTGTAAATGTTAGATGTTATCGAGGCTACTATCCAAGCAGTAAAACACGTTTTAGGTGTAAAGCAAAAGGATAATTAAGTTTTCGTTACCATAAATATTAGAAGTTATTTATAATATCTTAAATAGTCTCGTTTTTAATGCTTAGATTGGAAAAAAAATAGAAAAATATTTGAAAAAAAACTTGTTTGAGATAAAATAAAAATTAATAGGTATAATATTTTAAATCAAGATTTTAACCAACCCTGGTTAATCTAAGCAAATAGGTAAGTAGGGAAATAAATTAGATATAGTATAAATTATATATATATATATATATATATATATATATATATATATATATATATATATATATAAATGTATATATATATATATATATATATATATATATATATATATATATATATATATATATATATATATGTATATATATATATGTATATATGTGTATATATATATATGTATATATATATATATATATATATATATATATATATATGTGTATATATATATGTGTATATATATATATGTATATATATGTATATGTA
>CM063509.1:11157493-11164993 GCA_032207245.1 Pardosa pseudoannulata
TATTTTTCCCAGTAGTGTGAGATTAAAAAATAGAATTGCTAAATTATGGGAAAGAACTTTCGATATTCATTCTTGAAATTTCTTTTAACGCAGAATTACTCACTTTGGAACTTCTATAAGAGGAAGGCACTTGTAACAGACTATAACTGTCTTTTTACCCCAAGTGTGTATATGTTTAATATTTCTACTGCCAGCACAGTCGGAAGCAGAATTTTAGAGCACACCCAGCACAGAATGTTTTTTGCCCAATCGAATCTTTGCTTCATAGAGGTCAAGATAATTAAAGTAGTTTATGAATTTAACATTTATCTAAAATAAATGTACAGCCACGACCACTAGGTTGACAAAAGTGTCACTATCATAACCAGGGTGTTGTTATTTAGAGGATCGATTCGAACAAAGGTACGTCGTGTTAATTAATGAGGCAGGTAAAATTGTTTTACCATACATTCAATCGTCGTGAAAATTTGGGAAATTATTAAGTATATCCCCAGGAAGGTTTTTTAAAAATTTTTAACTTTCGAAATCCCTTCATTCTCTATTTTTTCGAGAGTATCATGTCATTATTCCAAGCATTATTTTCCCCGGTTAAACACAAGCGATTAACATTTTAATGTATCGCATCATAACTAAGTGAACGAAGAAATATTTCTAGCAATGTGACGTCATTCCGTTAATCCCATGTAATTGTTTTAAGCACATTTTTCCTCGGTTAAAAGCAGGAGATTAAAATTTTCAATTCATCACATAATAAATAGGTGAAAAGGATATAAATTCGATAAATGATAATAAAATAGAAAATGATGTAAAATAGAACAGATAAAATAGTCTTAATGACAATTGAGAAAGCTCTACACTCTAATTTCTGCATGTTTGCTTTTCTATTCGTCTAACATAGAGTTTTATTAAAATCGCGTGGAATAGAAAGGATTGATAATTGTGGTTTTTAGTCATAACCGAAGTTGATTGCAAACAGTACTGAAAATAAAGAAGATTTTCGTGGGAAAAATTTTTGGTTTTGGAGCGCTACCAGTTATTGCTTTGTTGCGTTATTATTGGTTAATGAGACCAGTATCCTCTGTTTGAAACCAATTCCGAACGACTACGAACATCCATACCCATTCAGCCATGATTCGGAAAATTTTTTTTATAAAAATTTTGCATGAGGCGAAAACGACGCTTGATCCTTGACCATTTCGGAGAATTGGACAATAGTTGATCAGCTTACGGGTATTCTGGAACGTTTAGTATGCAGAAGTTTGAAATTATTGTCAAATTTTCGCAGTCCTATTTTGCACACGTTTTCACATCTTATTGATGTACAGCCCAGGTTTAATGGAAACTAAAGTATAAAAACTGAATATTGTTATAATACGCTTATAATAGAAATATATCAATATGCTAATGACTCGAACTGCACTGGAACGAATTTAGAGAGTTATGTACGAAAAAAAATCTTTGTTTAAAAGTAATATATTAAGTTCACCGTAGCGAAGCATGGGCACACTTTCTAGTTCTTTTTAAAAATAGTCCATTCCATAGAAAAGAATGTGACACATTGAACTACTTTTTATCCCTTTTTATATAAAGAATATAATATTTCAAACATATATTTTTTGTTGTGAAGCAATTATAACACATAAGAAAGAATTATTGCAAAAAAATGAAGAGTTTTCGTTTTTTCTTTACATGTTTAAAAAGATATAACTCACGAACGGGTTACGGGTCACGCTGTTACGGGTGTGACATAACTGTCACACCCTTAACAGCATTTTTATTTATTTATTTATGAATTTATTACTTATTTTCAAAATTCTTCCTAAGGTGTTATAATTGCTTCCCCAAAAATATATATTTGAAATATTATATTCTTTATAGTAAAAGTGATAAAACGTAGTTCAATGTGTCACACCCGTTTCTATGGAATGGCCGAAATGTATCATATAATAAATAGACCAGAAAATTCTCTAGGATGCTATCTTTTCCCTCTTTTAAGAAAAATTATATTTGATAATTTGATTGAGCACGGCTTAGGGATTATTTATTATCATTATTATTTATTTATCTTATTTACTAGGAGCACCCTGCTCCTTTAGTTCTTGCTTCACTACATTAGGGGTATCATCAACAGAAATATATATTTACGGGAAATGATAATATCCATGTGAAATACCCTTTGACTGCGGGAAAGTTCTTTTGACGTCTTCAGTAACTATATACTAGAAAAGTAAAAATATCTTAAGGGAAATATAACCCCTTGAAATGTTTCAGCATATTTATTGCGGTGATTTAATTTCGAGCTATTAAACTACGTCTATGCCATCCATATTACATTATATTGCCAATGATGACCGGTCACTTGCGATTTTAGACATTTTGTTGAATATCTAGAGAAATACACGAGGAGTTATCCTGAAATCTCAGGCGTGTAAACAGAATGGTAGGAGTTAAGAATTTTTTCCGAAACCCCATAGGAGACCGTCAACAAATTGAAGAAAAACCCTGTAAAAAGTAATGTATGAAACGGATTGAAAGTTTAGTACATGACTAGGAGTCTTTTTGTAATAACCTGTGTTCATTGTTATGAGTATAGCACGTATACTTGTGGAGAAATTAAGGATTTTATAAAAACAATTTGAAATTTCTCCAAGTGTTTTGCTTATCATTTGCAGAGTTCTCAAGTCACATAATCAAGGTTCCTACGGTCCTTAAAAGTCCTTAAGAACTCCTTAATTTCAGCTTTCATTTTTAAGGGCACTTAAAACTCCTTAATTTTTGTCAAAGGTCCTTAAAAACTCCTTAATTTTTAAAATAAAATGCAATCAATTTCTCCATTGATGCTATCTACTTTCTTCACTTCCTATCGGTTTTAGCCTTATTCTCCTAACTTTCTAGTTTTGTAAGTTCGGAGTTATATTTACCCAAAACCAGTTCTAAGAATGCTAGTGCGGGTGATAAGTAATGTTCAAAGAATATATATTAAGAATATATGGAGGGTGGGGGTGGGGTGTAGATATTTCAGTTACGAAAGTTTAATTTTCCTTGGATTGAATGTGATAGAAAAGTCTAAAAAAATTTTTTCAAAATTAGTTTTTGTCAAATAGATTTATTTTATATTGATTTTTAGGCATTTTTAAAAACTTAATTCTGAAATATTGTAGAGCCTTATCTGGTTCACAATCATTAAATTATGTTCCTCAGGAAATAAGGTTTATGTCGTTATGCCGTGTATTTTAATTAGGTCCATATAAAAAGTTGCTTTGGTCCTTAGAAAGTCCTTAATTTTTGTTCTGGTAAAAGAGTGGGAACCCTGATAATGTTATTTTCAGGACGCATGTCAAACAACATTATACACAACACCCTGCAACTGAAATTAAAAAATAATAAATATTGGATGAAAAATGAGCAGATTTCCTAAATAATGTTTCACTGCGCATGCGCGAATGTAATCAAAATATAATGTGCATAATGTATTAGCTAAATGTACAGAGCAACTTTTGTGAAAGTCCCCAAAACACAACTTCAGAATTCTGAAAATGAAAAAAATAAATAAATAAATAAACTTCTTGATAAAACGACCAAACTCTATAATATTCTATTTCTCCCCTTTTCATAAAACTTCGAGAAAAAACATATTGAATTTTAAATTATTTGCGAGAAATTTTGGCATGCTCTTTTTCAAATGCCAATAAGAACAATCAACTCACATAAATTCCGAAAATTCGAATTATTTGAAAATATTCAGTAATATTTCGATACGAAGCAATTCTTGCTCCCTGAGGAAATTCTTACAGGCATATTTTATTTACGAGCAGACTGGATGAAATCAAATTAAATGAGTTTTGAAAGTCTTGACTTCTTAAGAGAACAAAGAATATCGAATTTCAATTATTTCAATTTTCAAATTTTAATGAAATTTTCATAATGAGTATATACAATGTTTTTACGTGAAATATATATGATACAAAAATCTGTTAAAAAAGCATATTTGATTAAAATACGAAATCAAAAATATTCTTTACAAATATTCCTAATCAGCATATAAACTAATTGCTTTTATTTTTCATTTTATTTTTTAGAATTTATAATAAAACAAAACCAAGTATTGATTTAACCTTACATTAAATAGGGTCTGGAGGGGGTAAAATGGGTATTTTTTATAATTTACTTAAAAGACACATCATAACTTTTAACAATTATACAGGGTTCCCACGGTCCTTAAAAGTCCTTAAGAACTTCTTAATTTTAGCTTTTATTTTTAAGGGCCCTTAAAACTACTTAATTTTCGTCAAAGGTCCTTAAAAACTCCTTAATTTTTAAATTGGACCTTGATCAATTTCTGCATCGTCCCTTGATTTCCTATCAGTTTTCGCCGTACTCTCCTAACTTTCTGGTTTTGTTTGAGTTTAACTTCCTCAAACCGGTTCTAAGAACGCTAGTACAGGTGATAAGTACTGCTCAAAGAATATATAAAATATTCGTTAATGTTCATAACATTCTTTTACATTTTCTAACTAAACTGCATTATTAATAATAAAGAAAATCCTCAAATGCATATATGTTTTCAGTGTATTTCTGTAGTAATTCCAAATTCCTTTCCTTGATATTCTTAAAAAATTATGAAAATACTTTTAGTTTATTACTACTTTTTATGGTCACGAGCTAGAAAAGTTTTTTGACAAATAAATAATCTTTCGCATATTGAAAAGGTTTATAAAGTTTTTCCTAATAGCTAACAGTCATGCAGAGTTTAATTAAACGAAGCATGGAGGGTGACGTGTAGATATTTCAGTTTGGTTTGGTTTGACTTAGTTTAGAGTGCTACGGTCTACTTTTTGCAACACGAGGGCTAATGAGACTGGGACCTACAGTTTAAAGCCGCTCCCGAACGGCTACGAACGTCCATGTCACTGTGGGATTCGAACCCACGAACTCTGGTACCGAAGGCCAGCACCCTAACCAATCGGCCATAGTTCGGCGATAATTTAGTTACTTATGGAAGTTTAATTTTCTTTGCATTGAATGCAGTAGAAAAGTCTAAAACTTTCTTTTTTCCCAGGCAATGTCGGGTAGAATCAGCTAGAACACACACACAAACACACACACACACACACACATATATATATATATATATATATATATATATATATATATATATATATATATCACAGTCATTTTTAAACACTCAGAAAGTACTGTTTATAATATTATATTTTATTCACAATTTATTTTAATTTGATCTCTCAAAAAACTTTAGAAGTGCATTTTTCAAAATGTTTTTGCCAAATAGGTTTATTTTATATTTTTAGGTATTTTTAAAAAGTTAATTCTGAAATATTCTAGGGCATTTATAGAACATGCCTTGTCTGGTTCATAATTAAAATATGTTCCTTAGGAGATAGGGTTTATGTCGTTATTCCATGTATTTCAAGTAGGTTCTTGTAAAATGTTTCTTTTGTCTTTAGAAAGTCCTTAATTTTTGCTCTGGAAAAAGAGTGAGAACCCTGTATATTTAGGCTTTGTAATATATTTTTAAGCATTTGTTGGCAACATTTATTTTTCTTAAGTAGTTTTAGATTTTGTATCTGGCAACATAGATTGCCTTGTTTTCAAACCGGGAATACATTCTTCTTTACGAAGGTCTTAAAAACTTTAAAAAAATTAATGTTTTATTTCTTTTATCGTCAATATTTTTTCAATAGTCAACTGAAAGTGTTTCTGAACAACAGTTTCTCAAAAACAGGCAAGAAATATTTTAAATATTTTATGTTAAATAATTATTTTTGTATGATAGTTGAAATTGGGTTTTGGTTAGGCTTAACAATTTGTTATAAAGTTCTAAATTTTTCGATGTAATGATTTAAACCAGCCCTTCAATTTTAATGAAATAATATTACATAGTATTTTTTAAAATTTATTTGCTGTGATATAAAGTAAATTAATACAATAATAGCAAAATTGAGCTTGTAAGCTTAAAAATACATGCGTTTACACATCTGTTTTACCGTATTTACGCGAATCTAATGCGCATCGTTTTTGGCCAAATGTAGTATGCGCATTAGATTCGAGTGCGTCAGCAGTTCGCCGGTGACTTAATATAAGATTCAATAAATTCCTCGCCGAACGATGGCCGTTTGGTTAGTGTGCTGGCCTTCGGTGTCGGAGTTCGTGGGTTCGAATCCCACAGTGGCATGGATGTTCGTAGCCATTCGGAATCGGCTTTAAGCTGCAGGTCCCGGTCTCATTAGCCCTCGTGTTGAAGAAAGTAGACCGTAGCATTCCAAACCAAACCAATCTATAAATTCCTCATACCATTGATGCGCATTACATTCGTCGACAAACTATTTTTTTATTATTTAAAGTTTTAAGATAGGTATGAGCATTAGATCCGATGGCGCATTAGATTCGAATAAATACGGTATACATCTGCGACTGGAAATTTTCTCTGCCTTTCGCTGTGTACAAAAGTCTAAATTTATATTGGACCAAGGGTGTACCGCCTGGTGCATTATATGGCTGCACAAAATCAGGGCGAACGAGTTTTCAATTTTACTGAAGGTAAATGTCAATCATATACCAATTTGAACCAAATTTTCTAGTATTTTCTATTATTTATAGTTTTGTTATTTATATCATCATTTAACGATTTTTGGAGGCTTACTTTTTTTTTGACAGGTACATCGACTAAAATCCTGAAAACTTTGCATGGGGATTCATGTTAGCTTGGGAATGCTTAAAGCAGGTCAAATTGTTAGAGGTCAAAAGCGTGAAAAGATAAAACTTTTTTGAAATTTAAATTGCGTTTGGCGACTCTATTTTGGTGCCAATCGTTTTATTTCCCTTTTAATTACGGGCTAAAGTTATTAAAATATTTTAAGCAAATTAATTCATCTGACACCTTTTGAAAATGTGGTTCATTTTTGCCACATCTACTTATCAGTTTTAGGGAGTCTTAGAACTTCTGATAAGTCGTAAAAAGGAACATAAATTATTCTTTTAAGCCTTTCAACCCATTATGCCTGGTGTTCTTTTTTGAAGACACCTAACAAATAGCAGCCGAACGATGTCCGATTGGTTAGGGTGCTGGACTTCGGTAACGGAGTTCGTGGGTTCGAATCCCACTGGGGCATGGATGTTCATAGCCGTTCGGAATCGGCTTTAAACTGTAGGTCCCGGTCTCATTAGCCCTCGTGTTGCAAAGAAGTAGAACGTAGCACTCCAAACCAAACCTAACAAATAGCTTGCAGAATTTTTGTTTTCTTCGAATTCACTTCTTTTAGAACGAGTTTTTATCTTTTTCTGAAGGTAAAAGGCAATGATATAAATATTTCAATCAGATTTTCGGATAATTTCTATTATTAATACTTTTGTTCTTTTAATATTTTTCAAGCCTCGAGCATAAATTTAATTTTTTCGGAAATTCCGTCGTCCAATTTCCTGACAAATAGGCTTATCAATTATAAATATTCACTGTACCGTGATATATTTGCACGTAACGCC
>CM063509.1:11172493-11189993 GCA_032207245.1 Pardosa pseudoannulata
AAATCCCAATTTAATGAAATCTTAAGGAGGAAAGATAATTACTGCAATGGTAGGGGATGAAATCATATGTAACAGTTCTTAAAGTGATCCCAAAAAATATTATAGTAATAACACCTGTAAGGGACAACTCCGTATAAGAGACACATCTATTTAAGGCACACTTATGTTCCTTTTAATACTTTTAATAGGGATTTTAAGTATTTGCCTCTGTACTACTGAACAATAGGCTGCCCCTTGGAATAGGCATATTTGGCAAAATTATTGGCGATGTTTACTAAAACACAAAGGTATGTCATCCGAACAACATTGTATCCCTCGCTATTTGAGCGACTTCAATGGATGTAGATTGCCCCATTGTAATAGAATTATATACATTTTCTTAATTAACCAAAACCACTGAGAAAGCGGGAATTTATATTTATGGGTAATTAATCCCTTAAAAGTTTATTAAGACAACAGCTCCAAATGATTAAAATATCGCATGAGCCATAGTGAACCTTTAATGGTTCTAATATCTTTCAGCATTACTCGCATTTAATATATAAGAATTGGGTTCCACAAGAAGAGTTGGATACAAATATAATATAAATTAAAATATAGATACAGATTGTTTGGACACGGCGAGATCAGAAAAAAAATATTAGGCTGCCATGCTCAGAGCTTTATCGCCAAGTTGGCGTTGGCACCCTTTTGGCAGGTACAGACTTGCTGACTTACTTTAAAGGCATTCTAGAGGCACTTGTGAGTAACTTTAATATTCGCATGGTTTGGTTTGAAGTGCTACACGATAGCTAAAGAGACAGGATCCACTCCTTAAAGCCGATTCCGAACGGCTACATACATCCATGCTAGGAGTGGGCAGATTTTTCAGTACGTTTTTATTAATATGTTGAGGATTAATTGACTAAAACAAGATACGTTATAATTCATCTTTCTCATTTTTTGAAAATTCAAACCTCCAAGTCCCTTTAAATAGTTGAATTTGTAATTATTTGATCTCTGTTTTGTCGGATATTTTGAGAGACTTCTATGAAATAATCCTCGTCCTTCACTCGACCCTAAAACTTATCGAACATAAAAAAGAGAAATCAATGCTGTGTTTTTTTTTTTTTAAGATTTTTCTTCCGAAAATCAATACGGAGTACAATCTTTAGTCGACTATATAAATAAAACCCCGTTTTTGTACCTTTCCACTCGGAAAAATGTACGACATCCTGCAAACGTCATTTTTTTATGACAGCTGAAAATGTATATAATGAAAAACAAAATCGGGAAAATTTTGTTCATAAAAATTTCCATGTATTTACCACATATATGCTATTGACTAAACAGGTGGTTAATGCGGTGTAGATCTCCCCAGGTATTTTATTTGTTGGTGGCAATTTTGAGTTAGTTAATTGGGTAGTAAAATAAAAAAAAATAAAAATAAATTAGAAAAAGGTTTTAAATGGTTGCGTTGTGTTAAAATTTAGTAGAAATTTTACGTTCAACCAGATTCTATAAAGAGACTACTAACATAATCATAAAAATATTAATTTATTTATCTACAAAAATTTTATAATTTACACACACGTTTATTTATAACAAAAGAAAATAGAATCATAATTTAACATTCATTTAATTGATTCAACTTATTTTACTGTTAAATTAGAGAACAGCCATTGCTCTCATCAAGGCCTGGAGACTATAAATGGGATCTCACAATCTTCTTTGAAGATGTACACTGATGGTAACAGAGGTGATGAGGGAATTTCTGGCAGTGGAGTGTACATCCCAACTAGTACTGGTTCTGTGGAATTTAAAATAAGGAATCCCGACTGTTGAGGTGAAGATCGACTGATCGTCTAAGCCATCCGCACGTATAAATGGTGTACTCGTAAGAAAATACAAAGTTAAAAAAAAAACTAATTCCTCCTGCTGAATTTTGTTTATTTCGAATATAAATAAAGGTGTAAATAGGAAATAAAAGGCTATTTAGGCCATCATTCCAAAGGGACCATACTCGATCAAAGATTTTGCCAACATGGCTTCTTGATCTAAAAAAGAAAAATGGTGTTCGAACTGCTGCAGAAGATAATGAGCTCCACACTCCTTCCTTGTTTCTCTTTTTAGAAGGAGGGGGGCGCAGATCTCCAGAAAAAGTTCGTCGGACAGCGTTGCCTTGTCTGAAGATGGCTACTCCGAGGTTAGCAAGCCCTCTTGACCAATGGGATCGAAGGAGGGTCACTCACTTCGCTTTCGCCTCTAGGTCAGTTTCGCGCTAGCGTTGTAGAACTTTAACTTATTGTTACACCGACTTTTGTTCAGTTTTTCCAGGTTATTGGTATCAAGAAGGACTTGCATTAGACTTATCGAATTGAGAGACAGTTACATGATGTCTAGATTGTGACTGACAGTCATGCATCAATACAACACCTATCTAACTGGACTGTGATAGAGGACAAGATAAGCCTGGGCATTTTAAATCTCTTCGTTCGGCTTTCTTCTGGATACACTATCCATTTTCAGTGGATCCCGTCTGATGTTGGGGATGACGGAAATGAAAGGGCAGACTACCTGACCAGGACGGCTGTTGAAGAGGGGGTGAGCCCTTGTGGGGCTCTCCCATATAGCGAGGTCTCCTCCCTTAGGAAGATGGAATTAAACCCACTTGGAAGGATTCCTCTCAGTCTGCTGTGGTATTTTGGAAGAAGCTCTGGCTGGTCCTTTTGGCTTTTGCCTAGAAAATATCAAACGGCCATCCCGCGCTTCATGAGTGGCCATGTCACTTTCAAGCAGGGACAGAAGATCTCTCCTGTGTGCCATTGGTGTGGGGCTGACAGGATAACCCTGGCCCATATTTTAGTTTGCCTGGACTTTAAACAGGACAATGTCCTCTGGGATCCTCTATCGTTTTTCAAAATTTTGGGTATTTTTGGATTTATGGAGATTGTCTAGCCATGCTAGACAATCTGGGATTAGTAACAACAAGTCAAATATTTATAAACTAAATTTTAGTGACATAACTAAAGATTAAATTTTAGTGTAATAATTATTTAGTGTAATTTTAATGTGAGTGTATCTAGTGTATGACTAAATTTAAGTGTAATTTTATTTATAAACTAAAATTTTAGTGAGGACCTGAACTAATTCAAAATGCAAAAACGCAGATAATTTGCAGATGGGCTCAATGAGAAATAGTAATTAGATCTTGAGAAGGAAAAATAGGCGTTACTGAACGAAGAAATTTACTTTAAAGAGGACTACTTGGCATCTTGACACTTTTCTCGAACAGCTGGAGTGGTCTACCTCATCGTCCATTCAAAAACTTGCTGTTCCTCTATCTTTTCAAAGTCTTGTCTCCTTTTTAAACTCTTTTTACTCTCTTTTTATCTGATGTTCCACGATACCCCTCTTTCCCAGACTTTATCAATAGGGACATCTTGAACTCTTTTATTCGTCGACTGTGACTCCTTGACTTCTGATTTGATTTAAGCCTCCTGGAGGTACTGCCCTCTGCACCTCTCACGTTTTTATCGGCTCTAGTTTGATTACCCAAACCATGGTACTTACGTATTAACGCACCGCAGCAAAAGTTGCGCTAATGCGCCAATGAAGAAAATCTTGTTCGCATACAGCACCCCTGTTGTTTGCACGAGCACGCAGTTAACTTTTAGATTCTTCGTTGCCTTGTTTTTTTGCTGATTTTTGATGTAATTTTTAGTGCTAAGAAAGGGTTTATTTGGGACTTGCCAAAAAACAGAACGAGATACAATTTTACTTTTTGAGGAGCGGAATATTTTATCAAAAACAAACAAAAATAACGAAAATGTACCAATTTCCATGTCATGAAACTTTATTTTGGTAAACTTAAGTTTTGAAAATGTAATTTAAGATTGTATGATCATCAAATAGGTTTGGTTTGGTTTGGAGCGCTACGGTCTACTGTTTTGCACACGAGAGCTAATGAGACCGGGACCTACTGCTTAAATCCGATTCCAAACTCCGGTACCGAAGACCAGCGCCCTAACCAAGCGGTCAGCGTTCGGCTCATCAAATAGGATTTAGAGCCGGTCTCATCAAAGTCATTTAAACTCTAACCACGATTAATCTCTGTTTAAAGGGAGAACTGCATTCCACTATTGGTTGGCGTTGTGGATTAATCTCGGTTAGGCGTTAAACGCCTTTGGTGAGACCGGTCCTTAGAAAAGACAGCTGGTTTGAGGGAAGTAGAATTCCATTTTGTTCAGCTTTGAGATTCATATACTGCTGGTGCGAGGAGTTGATGTAGATTAAATTTTGTGAAAAGCAACTTGATTTATCGGATAAAACTGTTATAGATTGGAACAATTGTTTTTAAATAGTGTTTTTTTATGATTTGTCGCAAAAATTTTAGGGGTAGATTGGCGGCACTTAAAAACCGCCAAATCCGTAGCTGCGGTGGTGTTAATACGTAAGTACCTATTATCAGATCACAGCAAATTTGGTTTCTAAATAAATGCAGAAAGTACCTTTCTTCTTTAACTTTAACCACGGCATCATTCCCCCTTTATCAGTCTGGGATTAACATCTCAACTGTTATTACTTCAATAAAACATCCATTCATTTTTATTCCAATCCAGATCCTCCTAAAACGTTTAAAATGGGACAAGGTCCGATTTAGATGTCAAAATTTTAGTTTCGGTATTTTAATTAAAAGTTTAATTAATTTTAAAAAGATCTAAATCGGCTCATTACAGTTAATTTAACACCTTAGAGGAGAAAAAAACAGTGGAAATTTGTAACAAATTGATTCGAATCTTAATGTCCTTTTTCTATTTTAAATATCACAACGTAGATTAAATTAAATTTAACTTGCACTTAATTTTTTTTTTCAAAATCAACAAAATCAACTTTTTTTTTACGAAATGCTCTCTTATTTCAGAAATCCCATATAATAATAATATATCCCCTATATAAGTTATCTTTCCGTCTGTCTTCGAATTTATGAAGCCGTTAGACCTAGAATGGATAGAAGCATCCGTATTGGACTCTTGATGAGTTAGGGTTAGCAAAATTCAAAGCGATTAAAGCGATGAAATTTATCTTCTCCTAAACTATTGATCCGGTTCTAAAATAAATTGGTATAAATAGACTTCATATCGCAGCAAAAAATACTGTCGTCTTCAAAATGTTCGAAATCCAACCCCTTTCCCTCTTTTTGAGCATTTAATGCCAATATTTCGAGCCCTATTTTCACCGGTTAAGAGCAGGCAATTCCATTTATCCTATAATAAATAGGCAAAACTAATATTTATTTCTAGCATGATGACGTCATTCCATCTCATTGAATCATTTCTTATTTTAAATTATTTAAATATCGTCGGCATTATTTTCGTCCGTTTTATCATTGAACTCAGATAGGAAGTCAATAATTTTCTTTTATATTTGGGTTCAATAATAGATTAGGTACATAGGTGATCATTTTAAATTGAATCATTTTATTGATTATTTTTTGTTGCAATGAAAATGTTATCATCGGTATTAACAACCAATTCTTTTCCTAAAAGTCAAGGAGTTTATTTCACTGACTCATATCTAGCTTTTAAGTTATATATCTTTGAAAATTAAGAGGTTTGTTCGTTTGTGTGTTTGTTTTTTATACACAACCACACGATTTGACTCAATGAATTCGACGTGATTCAAAACGGCAATCACAATATCGGGGGACTTTAGAGAAGTATGGAGATAAACAAATTATTGAGCTTGTACCAGATAATTCTCAGCCAAAAAACGAACCATTTTTTACGTGCCTCTTACGGTACTTTACAATTCCGGAAAATTAAAAATTTTACTGATCCCGTCATAGGATGGGCTATATGCTAGCCAAGATATAATATGATAGTGCAACAAGAGGGCTATCAGATTGAATATATTTCAAAATTATGTTCTTATGTTTGTTTACACACACACACACACACATATATATACATACATATATATATATATGTATATATATATGTATATATATATATATATATATATATATATATATATATATATATATATATATATATATATATATATATATATATATATATATATATATATATATATATATATATATATATATATATATATATATATATATATATACAATCGTTACAAAAATTTGGGAATCGAAGAGAGAGCTGGGGTAATTTTAAAAATTAAAGTTAGTAGCAATTAAATAGTTGGTTCATTGAAGTTAATTTTAAAATTTATTGCTTCTTGCAATACTAACATGACTATTAAATTATTACACAAAAATTATGAACTTAATTCTAGATTTATATTTATTTACAAGCCATTTTTAATATCAACTAAACTCTGAAAATAAGCAATTTTCGTTTGTTAATTTCTTCTTAATAATTTACCGTGCTATTTTTATGACTCTCTAAATGTCGCACCATACCTTACAGTTCGGCTTCTGATTGGATACATTTCATGCATTAAACTACTCGTAGTGTCTTTTCCCCCCAGTGACTCAGCCCTGGACTTGGCACGCTGCCAAGGAATAAGTTTAGCTATTGATTTTAAATGTTAGCAGGGTTTGTTAATTAAATTCATTTAGCCTAAAGCGTAGCCCGAAAAATTGACTAAATTTTATTACTTGCATCAGGAAAAGGAAGAGAAAAATGACCTGTTAAGTTGTAAAGGTCTGGAGACTGTCTCACTGTCTCTATCTTGGTAAAAAAAGACTTTTCTATTAGATTTAGTTCGAAGAAATAGCTTTTTAGCCATTTCTCCTAATTTAATATAGATAGTAATCATATTTCATGACGAATAATTTATTTACTCAGTATTTTGTAAATTTTGCAACAGTTAATAAATATTCTGAAAATATACTTACGAGTATCGTAAAATTTTAATATTTACTAAGAAATAAATTAGAAATCTGAATAAAATTTATTCCGTAGATTAATTGATCTACGGAAAATCATTTACTGGCAAATTGCAAAATCAATTCCTAATTTCTAAATAGCAAATATTTTTCTAGCTTTTTAATTACAATTTTCGCATTCTATAAGCTTTGAAGCTTTATGGATTTTGGAAGTGTTGTCTACTACAGGTTAGACTAAAGCATGTATAGGTATTCCTGTAACAATATTGGTTTATTCCACATAACGAAGAAGGGATTGGTTTGGTTTGGTTAGGTTTGGAAAGCTACAGTTTATTTTTTGGCTACACTAAGGGCTAATGAGACAAACACTAAGATCGAAGCATCGTTTTGCAACGGTGTTTCTTTTCTGGATGCCTTCTATATTACTTTAATATCTCTTTAAAAACCTCCTCTCTCCCATTCTAATGTCTTTAAATCTACTTTTCCCTGCCACGAAATGCCTTAATCAAAGGAGTGTCCTCGACTTAAAATTCTTCCAACCCCTTTCTCAAAGCGTTCTATTCAATAGAGACTAATTTCCTGTTCACTCGACGAATTTCCCAGCTGTCCCCAGAAAATGGCTCCGTTTTCTCCCCGATCTAACAGTTCTATTCACCGACTAAGTTTCCGTTTCTCTGGGAAATATTTCGTCATTTCTCGCTATGCGGTCCATCTCTATTCCAGCACGTGTTTTATCGTAAATGAAAGATTAAAATCTTTTAAAGGGAAAGTTACTGTAAAAGTAAAATTGATGAAATTTTACTTAAAGGGCACGCTAGTGACTTTTGTCACTAGCGCCCTTTTTAAGACATATAAAGGTTGAACGGGGCTGAATGGGATAAACGTTGATTTCAGATACTGGAGGTCAGAAATTCGAATATCGCTCAAGAGCCAAAACATTAAGTCCACCCTTACATGTTGCAATGAACTCGCCTAGATGATGTGGAAGGAACGTGATCAGGTGGAAGTGGTATTTAACTGCTGCTAGAGAGTCTGAAGAATCATTCTTTCACTTACTTTTGTGTGTGATGGGAAAGGCTGTGGATCTAACCGATTTTGATAGAGGGTAGATTGTAATGACTCAAAGGCTCGGAACAAGTATTTCCGAAACTGCACGACTCGTTGGTTGTTTGTGATCTACAGTTGTTAGTACTTATTCAAAGTGGATGAATGACGGAGAAACCACTGCCAACTGCGCCTACGTTGGGCCCGGGTACATTGCGACGGGTCCATGGATCAGTGGGAGAGAGTTGCCTGGTCACGGTTTGTCATTCATCACGTCGATGGCCGTGTCAAGATACACCGTCTTCCAGGCGGACAGTTGTTCCCTTAATGTACAGTAGGTCATGTACAGGCCGGTAGTAGCGGTATTATGCTTTGGGGGACGTCCACTTCGGCGTCTTTGGAACACGTGGTTGTGGTAGAGCATACCATGAATGCTACAGGGTATCTCAACATCATTGCGGACCAATTGCACCCATGCATGGCCCCTTTTTTTTCATTTGGAAATGGAATGTTCCAACAGGACAACGCTCCGTGTGTCAAGGCTAAAATTGTGTTGGAGTGGTTCCAGGAACATGATGCTGAATTTCAGTTAATGTCCTAACTCACCGGATCTCAATCCGATAGAACACATTTGGGATGTGATGGCAAGGCAGCTCGGAGTTCAAAGACCACCCATTCGCAATATCTCGGATTTGCGTGTCAGTTGCTTAACCATCTGGTACAATCTGTCTCCGGCCATCTACCAAGGACTTGTGGCATCCATGCCGAGGCGGGTCGAAGCTGTGTTGCGCGCCAAAGGTGGGCCAACTCGTTATTGACAGGTGGTCATAATGTTTTGGATCTTGAGTGTATGTAGTGTATGTTCGGATCCGGAATCGGCTTTAACACATTCACTGCTGATCTCGTGGTACCGGAGGAATTCGAATTGTTTCTGAACAACCAACCATGCGCTAGAGCGTGATGCTGGGTGACTTCCTTGAAGCCAGTCCCGAGTACAGCCATTCTTTAACCTTGAAATAAAGTAGTTGGATTCTAGAAAAAGTCTGTTTATATATCAGTGAAATGACTGACTTTCAACAATGCTTCAATCGAGTGACAAAGACGTGTGAAAGAATACATGTCGATCCCTCGAATTGAAAAAAATGGACTTCAAACAAAACCCAAGCAAACCAAATGCAATAAAATTTCAAAGTTTGTCTACAGCGAAATTATACTTCCAGGATTACACAAAACAGTGCCCCCCCCACCAAATAAAAGCTCCACAGGTGCGAGCAATAAACCAACAACTCTGAAAAGAATCTCACTATTGAATAGGATCATTTTAGGCAGATATCATCCTAATTTCGAACAGTAATTAAGAAAAAACTTTGGCTATAGTAATATTAAGTAACCTTGACCTACTGACCTATTTTTTCGCAAAGTTCGGAAATAAACGGCTCTTGAAAATAGAAAAAAAATCAACTCATGGAATCATTTTCTGGATTGCCTTACAAATCGTTCCATTTTGCACAACACCGCCGTAACTAGTGATTAAATGGCTTTTCGGATGGCAGGTTGAGAGTAAATGTTTCTGTCGACATAGACGGTTTTTGAAACTTTTTTTTCTCTTTACCGAGTAATTAGGTGGTAACTCATTAATTAAAAAATACCTTCATCTATTTAGAATGATATCCATTGTATTCTGCAAAGGAAGCTTTAAAGCGGCTTTCATTCTTCAGCGTATTTACGGATAAATGTTTCGCTTCAGCTGCCGTGTTTCTATACAGCTGATAAGTTTAGCTTTATAGGCATATATACATATATAAAACAATGCATAATTTTATATATTTTTGTTCTCTTATTTGTATATAAACATGTACACATATACACATATATATGCATATAATTTACTGCATTTTAAGCATGCACACACATATATGTATGTATATATATATATATATATATATATATATATATATATATATGTATATGTATATATATGTATATATATATATATATATATATATATATATATATATATATATATATATATATATATATATATATATATATATATATATATATATATATACATATGACAGGTATCCACCAAATGACACTAGAGTCCTGAAATCATTTTCATTCTTTTATTTATTCTTCAGAACATACCAATCGTCGGTTAGATTTAATGGCGCCCCACATTCGGAGCTCAAATATAGCAAAGGCAGGCTACTCTGCCTTCAGTTGCCACAAGTTCTGTCCGTGGAACATGCACACTGCTCTCTCCTTTGATTACTGCGCGTGAGCCGTATTTATGTGGCTAACTCATCACGCCGCGTCACTACTAGTAATGAATCCCTACTTAAAATCCTTTAAAATTTATCCACAATTTAATTCCTGACATATATATATATATATATATATATATATATATATATATATATATATATATATATATATATATATATATATATATATATATAGATAGATAGATAGATAGATAGATAGATAGATAGATAGATATATGTCAGGTTTAAAAATGGGGGTTAAGAATTAAGAGAGTTATAATTAAAAACAGTTAGAACTCAATAAGGACAACGTAATAGGAGAAAGACGCACCAATGAGAGGAACTATACAGACTAAAAGAGCTAAAGCGGAACTATAGTTCCTTGTCAGCTCTTTTAGTCTATGTATGTATGTATATATTTATAGTTTATGTATGTATATATATATATATGTATATATATATGTATATACATATAGTATATATATATATATGTATATACATATATTATATATATGTATATACATATATTATATATATATGTATATACATATAGTATATATATATATGTATATACATATAGTATATATATATATGTATAAACATATACATACATATATACATATATATATATACGTATATATATATACATATATATACATATGTATATATACATATATACATATATATACTATATATATATATATATATATATATATATATATATATATATATATATATATATATATATATATATATATATATATATATATATATATATATATATATATATATATATATATATACAGACACACACACATATACATATATATATATATATATATATATATATATATATATATATATATATATATATATATATATATATATATATATACATATACATACATATATTATATACATATATATATATATATATATATATACATATATATATATATATATATATATATATATATATATATATATATATATATATATATATATATATATATATATATATATATATATATATATATATATATATATATATATATATATATATATATATATATATATATATATAAAGCGTTCTACAAGTTTGTAAAGAACAAAAGTACGTTTCTCGAAGTTTAGAAAGCAGTGGCCGAAAAATTGACCAGGAATTCTACAAAAATTCCACTTAGCGTTCTTCAGGGTCTTTTTTACTCAGAGATCATAGAAATTCCATCGCCAGAGAGGGAATTTAATGGATGCCCTGGTAATACGCAACCTTGACCTACTGACCTAATTTCCCTGCACTTTAATTTAGGTGAAATTTGGATATGAACAACCTGTTTCGAGAGAAATGCTTCTAAGAAGAGGAAAGACTTAACTTTTCCTCGATCGTGTTACAAATCCCTCCATTTTTCAAAACTCCGCTTTCACACCAGTGATTAAATGACTCTCCTAATAACATACTGAGAATTAATTTTCCTGCCGACTTCGACATCTTTTAAAATATTTTCCTTTTGCTGAGTAATTATGTTGTAACTCGTAGATTAAAAATTGTCTTAATCAATTTGAAACTCTATATGTGCTACGTATTCTACTCACGTAGCTTTAATATTGCATTCGTCCTTTTAAGTAGTGCATTTATTGAATTACCAAATGATTATCTTTACTTACATATATAATTAATTTTTGAAACATAACAAATATTTTTGTTGGGAATTTTTAAATAATACACACGTTGTCGTTAACAAATATGATATCGAGGCTAACGCATATGATAACTAAAAATACAATTAAGTTTAAGACAAAATTATTGTTTTAAAACATAGTACAATATCTCAAAACAACTTTGAACCTAAATTTGTATGTATTTAATATAATATATATATTAAAAAAATTTTTTGTTTTAAAAATTTATCATTGCACAAATATATGTCAGGTCTAAAAAGGGGGTAGTTGGAAATTACGTGTGTTATAAACTATTTTAAAAAGGGAACTCTTTTATAATAATAAAATAAATGAAAAAGACCCACGCTTGCCTTTTGCTTAACCTTTTGGAGTAATGCGGTCAGGCTCAGAGATATTTCACAGGAAATTGATGACTCATCAAGCGAGAAGAATCAGTTAGCGCTTGTACATGGAGATGTCAACACATTTCACGCTTGGCTTCACCACGAATAAATGAAAATGGCGCAAGCGATGCCTGAAACGGAAACCTTATATTAAATAAAGAAGTAATTTTGCCAAGAAGAACTAATTATTCCATTTGCAACACTGGATCACGTCATATATATTAGGAAATATACTAGAAAATTTAGGTTCGATCGGATGAAAATCATATTGTACACAACATGTACAAATTTCATGAATCAATCTTAAAAACGTTTTGAGATAACATGCGCGTTGCACGAATAAAAAACACACTTTGAGAGAAATAAAATTAAAGCTTTGGAAATTAAACTTTACAGTCAACAGCTGACGCGTTTTTATACATAACTTCTCTCAATAGTGTAAATTCTTCATGCGGATTGTTTTAAAATGTTCAGAACTAAATTCCTTTTCAGATATATTTTTTCTGAAAAAACTAATTTTTCGTCGATTTAACAATCATATGATCCCTTAAAGCGTTATCACCAACAGATGATGTTACCCTGTGTTTATGTATAACTGGAGTAATGCATTTACCATGTTTCCTTTTTTAAAGTCGACATTTCAAGGCTTTTCTAGTTATATCCCACCCAAATTTTACTAATTATTTACCGTGTTCAAATTTTAAAACTTCTAACAATCTACTGAAATTAAACCATGCTGTTTCTTTATGCCCTATATATTAAATTCTTAAGTTATCTGTCCTTCTGTCCTCGAATTGATGAGGGGGTTGGACCTGGAATGGATAGAGGCATTAATATCGGATTCTAGATGAGTTAGGGTTAGCAAAATTCAAAGCGAATCAAGTTTATCTTCTCCTAAACTATCTATCGAATTCTCAAATAAATTGGTATAAATATGCTTAATATCACATCGAAAAATACTGTCGTCTTTAAAACGTTTGAAACCCACCCTTTCCCCCCTTTTCGAGCATTTAATGCCACTATATCAAGCCCTATTTTCCCCCGTTAAGAGCAGGTGATTATATTTATCAATTTACCATATTATAAGTAGATGAAAATAACATTTTTTCTAGCATTATGACGTCATTCCATCTCATTGAATCATTTCTTATTTTAAATTATTTAAATATCGTCTGCATTATTTTCATATATTTTATCACTGAACTTAGATATGACGTAAATAATTTTCTTTTATATTTGCCTTAAATGATAGATTAAGTATATATGGGATAATTTTAAATTGAATCATCGATTATTTTTTGCTGCAGTGAAAATGTTATCATCGTTGTTAACAAATTCTATCTTTCTCCAGGGTGTAGTGGAAATGATAGTTTCGTTCCTTTACTTTCATTTATGACTGTGCCAAAAAATTGAGAAGAACTTAACGATCATTTCGATGTGGCTAAGAAAACTTTGAATTATCTTTCTAAACGAATTCGACGTGATTCAAAACTCTATTCACATTATCGGGACACTTTAGAGGAGTATGATGAAAAACAAATGATTGAGCGTGTACTAGATAATTCTCAGCCAAAAAACAAACCATTTTTTTTACTTGCATCATAGGGTACTTTACAATTCTGGAAAATTAAACATTTTACTGATCTCGTCGTATGACGGGCTATATACTAATTTAATATACTTAGACATAGATACTGCATTAGTAGCAGTAATTGCACGAAAATATTTCATTACATCTAAAAGCAAACTACACACTTATACCTTTTAATGGGTGAGAAATATTATAATTTTGTTCTTTAGAATCAAAATGAATGCATTATTTATCCTCCGTATCTAACGCAAATGAAAAATAAATTGAAACCATCTGCTAATAATTAATTAGAAAGAATGGGAATAATGGAACGAAAATGCAATAAAAACCAATAATTATTAATCTCCGGTTTCTTTTCGGGAGGCGACGTAATAAAATACACAGCTGTTAGACGCGTCCATTAATTTTTAATGTGGTTTTCGGGCTCATTATCGTGTTAGTAGCATTTACGCTGATTTAGTTACCGTTTGTCTGGGAATTCAGACTAAATAATCTCATTTGTATAATTAATTGAAATGCGAAAAAAATAAACGAGATAAAAATCGGATAGATTCACAGATCAGAGGTGCTAGTATATTTTGTAGATTAGAGCAGTTAAAAAAATGGCTAGACATAGAATAGCAGTGAAATCTGCCCTGCTCCGAATTCTGATTAAATGGCAAGCTTTTTTTTATAATTACTGAGTTTAGTGCAGCACATTTCAAAAATACTAATTATACAGCCTTCTCGAAGTGTCATTGGCATATAACAACTTGATATAAAACATTACTTGTCAATTTAATCTTAGACTTCTTAATCTAATCTTAGACTTAGACTTTAGACTTTAATCTTAGCCTTAGACTTCAAAAATAATGAACGGCATTCTACAAAGTGTGAAGAATGATACAATTTCAGATTATCAAGTAATGACTCGAAATGAAGAATGATACGACTTCAGATCATCAAGTAATAACTTGAAACGAAGAATGGTACGACTTCAGATCATGAAGTAATAACTTGAAACGAAGAATGATACGACTTCAGATCATCAAGTAATAACTTGAAACGAAGAATGGTACGACTTCAGATCATCAAGTAATAACTTGAAACGAAGAATGGTACGACTTCAGATCATGAAGTAATAACTTGAAACGAAGAATGGTACGACTTCAGATCATTAAGTAATAACTGGAAATGAAGAATGATACAACTTCAGATCATCAAGTAATAACTTGAAACGAAGAATGGTACGACTTCAGATCATGAAGTAATAACTTGAAACGAAGAATGGTACGACTTCAGATCATTAAGTAATAACTTGAAATGAAGAATGATACAACCTCAGATCATCAAGTAATAACTTGAAACGAAAACTGATCGAACTTCAGAACATCAAGTAATAACTTGAAACAAAGAATGATACGACTTCAGATCATCAAGTAATAATTTGAAACGAAGAATGATACGACTTCAGATCATCAAGTAATAACAAGGACTAACTTTACCATTCCCCTATGGTAGAATTCTCTTACTCAGCTGCATAGGAAACAGCAAGGAATTCGAGCATGACCTAATTGGCTACCGTAAAAAATAGCTAATATCACAGAAGTTATAAATTGCCAAGTATAAGAATAATACATTGCGAAAGTTGCGATTGTTTTAGGATTTCCAAAAGAAAACGCAGTATTTGCATGTAAGTTTCTCTACCGAACTAGTTCTTTTGACAGCCAAAAACTTTAAAACGGTATATTCTAGGGGAGTTTATATTCCCAGGGTATATTTTGTAACAATATTGTTGCCAACTTAAATGATTCACATTAAATGGATTACTATACAGGAAATAAGCTTCGTTCTATATAAGAACAGTGAATAAAACTATGACTAGAAATCTCCAAAAATATACACGTTTCTGTTCTGAACGACCCTCTGAACTCATTTACTCACTGGGGTCTTATAGGGGTGAGGAATTTTCCAGTATTTATTGAGCATGGAACCATCTGGAGGATATCAAAACTTTAAGGTCGTGAAAACCTTTGCTAACTTGATGACCAAACTTTGAGACAAAAATTATTCGCCCCAAACACCACCATTCAATATTTGGCCCATTTAGGGAGTTACCATAGAAACCCTTGTAAGTAATACACCTACAGGCGCTTCTATAATCGAAGTATTATAGTCAAGGTCGCAAGGTGTTGAAACATAATTACGAGCTGCACGTGGCTATAGTTTTCTGCGATTTGGCTTGACTTAGCATTAACGTTGATGATTCAACCCAAAGCCTTCAACATAGATCGCCAAAAGGTATCCTAAATATTCCGAGTAAAGAAATATATTTCCAAGTTATTTCATTTGTTTGACGTCCGCTTTGCGTATTTACCCGCTTACTTGATAAACACAAGCTAGATAATTTGTTCTTGAAGATTATCACTTCAGTAGCACATCCCAATAACTCGATAACTAAGCCCTCCGGTCAAAACCGGAAATTCCACAGCTCGCAATTGACGGAGATAACTTGGTTGTTCCCGAACCTGCACATTGGTTTATTCGAACAATATATTAAAGGTATTGATATTGAGACCTTGATCGCAACAGTCGACTATCAATAACGAAACATTCGGGTCAATAACGGAAAAACGACTGCTCGCAATGGGCACTGGTTTATTGAACAATATCTGGATATAACAACAGGCAGTGATATGTGCACACGTTGGTATGTTTGGCTGTTATAGCTTGCTGTTTGTACGTTCATATCTTTTACTAATATCGGAGGCTTATGGTGTTTTGATGAGTATTGCGATAAAAAATGAATGCTCGAAATCGTGTTGATTGCCTAAAGTATCATAAAATTATATCAAAACATGTAACTAAAAGCAAAATTTAAATCAGAAGTAGTGGTTTTCAATTTGAATAAACATATCTGTTTGGTATGTGACCAAATTACTTCTGAACAATATATACCGGGTGATCCAAAAGTCAGAACAAACTTTAAAAATGAATAATTCGAAAACTAATAAAGATAAAAAAGATGCGGTTTGCACCAAACGAATGGAAAAGAAGCCGGGTTTTGTGTGGCAACGCAACGAAAATAATTCCATTTGCGAAAAACAGATGGCGCTGTCGGATTTCTGATGTAAGACCGGCATCACAAGCAACACTAAAGATGCCATCCGCCAAAATGTGTCTTCCATAACGCAAGAAATGCCACTACATGCTGTGAACAGTGTGGTGACTCGTCTCACAGCTGTAGTTCTGAATGATGGACAGCACATTGAGTATTTATTGTAGTACTAAATAACAGTAATTAAGTTGACTTGTAAGTTGTCAACATTTCTTCATTTGTAAATCATCTTTTGGTGCTATAAAACACTATAGCGCCATCTGTTCGTCGCTAACACAACTATTTTTTTCGTAGCCACACAAAATCCGGTATATTTTTTTATCCTTTTGGTATCTTTGTATCTTCATTCGGTTTCGAATTATTCCTTTTTAAAGTTAGTCCTGACTTTTGGATCACCCGGTATATATTTTTCTTTTAGGTGTTGAAATGAATTACTAAAAAGTTGTTCTTATCTTTCAGAAATCCTAATTTATAGGATCAAATTGAAATCTCAAAAATTTTAATTACCTGGAAAAAATGGTTTAGAATGAAAGAAAGCTACTCAGAAATAGTTATATACCTTCCTACTTTAAATTATTATCGAGATATATCAATAAT
>CM063509.1:11194993-11197493 GCA_032207245.1 Pardosa pseudoannulata
ATATATATATATATATACACACACATATATATATATATATATATATATATATATATATATATATACGTGTGTGTATGTATGCAGAAATATGTGTGCTAGCAGACAGTGAAGCTAAGAAAATATATGTCTCCATGTGATTCAAACATTTGTATTTTAAATCTAAAATATAATCTTATCTTTTCATGTCTTCTCTGTGACATTTGATTCCTCAAGCTGCGAGATAAAAACAACAACAACCACCTCGCATTCTTTGATCTTTTCTCCTATGGCAGCGATATTCTTCTTTTAATTGCTGAGTGTTGCATTTGCCATCTCTGATTGCTGAAATACAAGTCGTTGTTCTTTCGAAAGTTGCCAGTAATATTTCTTAACATGTAATTTCGTCTTTCGTGGAAACCGAATTGAAAAGCGAAAGGCGAGATTCACTTATCAAGTTTAAAACCAACCGTCGTTTATATTTTATGTTTCGTTGTTCTCAGGTGTTTATATTTTTTATCTTATAGAGAAGGAACTTGATGCCATCTCATCAACTGGATACTTTTTATTTTATGTTATGTCGAAGAAATGTAAAGAGAGAGTAAAATGAATGGGTATATTAGAAACTGTTTCTTATTCTCCAGAACTAACATATAGCCCGTCCTATGATAGGATCAGTAAAAATTTTAATTTTCTAGAATTGTAAAGTACCTTATGAGGCAGGTCAAAAAAGGGTTTATTTTTTTGGATGAGAATGATCTGGTACACGCTCCATAATTTGTTTATCTTCATACTCCTCTAAAGTCTCCCTATACTGTGAATGAAATTTAGAATCACATTGAACTCATTCAGTGAAACCGCGTGGTTATGTATAAAAAACAAGCACACAAACGAATGAACTTCTTAATTTTCACGCTAGATATTTATTAGTATTTGAAATAGACTCCTAGACTTTTATGAAAAGAATTTGTTGTGAATACCGGTGATAAAATTTTCATTGCAACAAAAAATAATCAATGATTCAATTTAATCACATAAGTACCTAATTTATTATTTAAGCCAAATATAAAAGAAAATTATTGGCGTAATTAAACGCATAAAATGTATGAAAATCATGCAGACGATATTTAAATAATTTAAAATAATGAATGATTCAATGAGATGGTTAAAGGAATGACGTCATAATGCCAGAAAAAAAATGTTATTTTCATCTTCTTATAATGTGATAAATTGATGAATTTAATCGCCTGCTTTTAACTAGGAATATTAGGGCTCGAAATAATGGCATTAAACGATCGAAAAGAGGTGGATTTCGAACGTTTTCGTACTTGTACGTCCTTATTTATTTTTTTATGAAAATGTGTGTATGTTTTATGTATTTATAGTTGTAATAAGTTGTAAAAATATGGGGGTTGAGGGAGAGGCCCACCACCCCTCAAAAATTTTAAATTTGTTTTAAAAGAATTTTGTAATATCTTTGGTTTTTTAAAAGCCATGTGGTACCATCCCTGCTTTTTTTTTTTTTCTTTTTTTTTTTATTTTTTTTTTTTTTTTTGATTTTTTAGAAAACGTCATTTTCTGTTGCTATTTTTGTTTAAATATTTATCCATTTTTGTAGAATTATTTTAATATATTTGGTTTCTTAAAAGCCATGAGGTGCCGTCCATTTTTTTGGGGGGATTTTTTAGAAAATCAGTGATAAAATTTTCATGGCAACAAAAAGTAATCGATGATTAAATTTCAAATGATCACATTTGTACCTAATCTATTATTGAAGCCAAATATAAAAGAAAATTATTGATGTCATATCGAAGTTCAGTGATAAAACGGATGAAAATAATGAACACGATATTTCAATAATTTAAAATAAGAAATGATTCAATGAGATGGAATGAAGTTATAATGCAAAAAAAACGTTATTTTTACCTATTTATTATGGGATAAATGGAATCGCCTGTTCTTAACCGGTGAAAATAGGGCACGAAATGACATTAAATGTCCAAAAAGGGGTAAACGGGTTGGATTTCGAACGTTTTGAAGACGACAGTATTTTTTGCTGCGATATGAAACCTATTTATACCAATTTATTTTAAAATTGGATCAATAGTTTTGGAGAAAATAAACTTTATTGCCTTAATCGTTTTGAATTTTGCTAACCCTAACTTATCAAGAATCGAATAGGGATGCCTCTAGGTCTAACCGCTTCATAAATTCGAGGACAGACGGAGAGATAACTTATATAGGGGATTTATTATTATTGTATAGGGGATTTCTGAAATAAAGATTTATTTTAGAAACGGACCGATAGTTTAGGAAAAGATAAACGGTACTCGCTTTGAATCTGATCAAGAATCCAATATGGATGGTAGGTCTAACCATTTCATAAATTCGAGGAGAGATCACTTAAGCTATTATTATACAGGGGTTGACTCTTGAAAATTTGTAGCAGCTGAAAGGTTTCTACATCATTTCCGAAAAATCAACCATTGTCGTAATCACTGAGTAATGCTGGTGGCATTTACGA
>CM063509.1:11202493-11204993 GCA_032207245.1 Pardosa pseudoannulata
TATTTTGCTCGTTCATTAATTTAAGTTCACAGAATATAAAAGATAGTTTCTATTTGATACAAAAACATTAGTTTCTATTTTAAGATTTTCAAAGTTATTTTACGGGTAAATGGATTTCTATTTTTGTTCTATTGTGTATGTATTTTATGATTTTTGAAACATTTTTAGCTTTATATAAAAAACTAACTATATATAATATAAAAAATAAATAATTATTGATAAATAAAGAAATAATTTATTCTAAACAGAGTTGAACTTTTAATTTTATATTAAATTAAATACGAGGCTCATTCAGAAAGTAAGTTTCGCTATTTAAAATAAAAGAAAAAAGAACTCACACTTTCACGAACATATTTATTGGCAACAAGTAAAGAAGTGTTTCAGCTATTTTTAAACATAGCCACCACCAGAATCAAGACACTTGTCGTATTGGGGGATCCACTTTTGTATACCTCTGTCGTAGAACTATGCCGCCTGTGAATGGAACCAGCTTTCCTGTTCCAGAACACCGTGCACACCCCTTTCCGTACCGACAGCGTCTGTTTGAATTGGGTCCTGACCGAAGATCTACTATGATGCCAATGCATTGACTGCTGCTTGGTTTCCGGGGTAAAGTTCTCGTTGCTCGTGACGATCCTGTCGAGGAACTCGTCGCCGTCGTCGTGATACCGTAGGAGAAATGTCAGTGCTGCTCCTAAGCAGCGAATTTTGTGTTCGGGTGTCCGTTTCGGCTCATAGACCTGACAGAGCTGACGATGAATTTCAAATTGGCGCAATGCTTGGTGCATTCAAGATCACCGACCGAACCTTGCAGGCGGCGGGAGAAGGAATTGGAGTTTCCGTTTCGGACCACTTCTACTCCGCTACTGGCACGAATCGGGACTTGTCCAGATGGCATATGATTAATACGTCATAGATCTGTTACGCACGCGCAATTAACACGGCTAATTACGTTTACTTTAAAGGGAGAAACATCGGGAAACTTACTTTCTGGATGCGCCTAAGGTGTTTTAAAGAAGGTTTTTTCAGTTCGAAAGGTACGTAAGTTGTTCCGAAACGTTCTTTCCAGAGAATGGAGAGGAACAAGGAGGCTGAAATCTTTCTTACGTATTTATCACTCATCAGTTTGTACGCGTTGAAAAAAGAACGGATTATATTAGCGATTCATTTTCAAGACGGAGATTGAACGGATTTCTCTCGTGATAGTAAAAGATTTTCATCCGATTTTTTTTTTGTTCAAATTTACGTATGCTTAGCTCTATAATCGGTTACGAGAAATTCGCTCGAGAAAGAATGCATTCTACGTCAAGAAAAGGAAGCATAAGTAAAATACGTTGCTTTTTTGAACGCGAACAAGTACCAGTCGGATGAGGATTTTAGTGGTGAAACAAACTGTTTCTACAGGGAAATCAACATAATGTTAAGAATGCTGTAAATATGTAATTTGTATGGTATCTTTCCGAAATGGCGAGATATTAGTTGCTTGGCGAAGTTTTGGGAGACTCATTTTTGGTTCCAAGTTTGGCGAAATATCGTCAAATTTGGCGACTTGGCGACATTTGTTGCCGGCTCCCTGTCTCTAGATTTTACTAGAGGCTTGTGGAAATTTACAGAAACCTGAAAGCTATATAAAGGAGCCGTGAGTTCTCGTAAAAGGTCAGTTCACATTAAGGTCTGGAGAAAGTAGGACCTGTGGTAATGCTCTCCATATTGCTCTGAAAAAGTTTGTCAAAAGGCTGCCAAGTTTTATCGCCACCCGTTGTTATTGGGATGCATTTGACGTGTTAATAAATTGTTATTCTTTTTGTATTAGCCAAAGTCTATTCAATCCAAACAACTTCACTCGAGAATTTCGCAAAAATAAGTTACGAGTTATTTCCATATAGAGACAATTATTGGCGTTAAAATCTGTACACTAAAGAAAGTTCCAGAAAGGTGTAAAAGAAGTATTTTCCAGCATGTACTATACTATCTTGAAAGGTATAAATGACTGTGATATGACCTTTACGTTGCTCTGGTGTTAGAAGTAATTTCAGTTCCCATTGTCGTCTCCAAGTAACCCGGATTTCTTAATGACCTCAGAAGCCCGATAACAAACGTGTGAGGGATCTAGTGGTATAGACTTGCATGAAGAATTACACTGTGACAGCGTTGGAGGTTGATTCATTTGCCACTTGTAGCAACAGGTTTAGAATCTGGAAGATCCCTTGCAGGTCGAACCCTAGATGCACGCTTTATATGAGATAAAAATTCCCACAATTATCTTTTGTAAGTTGAGTATCTTTCGAGGCAGATATCCCAGTTAGTTGGTCAGCCTTACGCGGAACTTGTAGTGTTTAGTTCCCAAGAATGCCTGGTCCTCTTTGTCTACCCATTGAAAGGATGAATGGCTGAGTCAACCTTGCCCAACCAAGAACCTCGGACCTTTGTCGTGGGAGCACAAAGCTCTACATGTCCATACATGGTAAACTACAGACTATGTTAGCACACATTACAAAAT
>CM063509.1:11209993-11212493 GCA_032207245.1 Pardosa pseudoannulata
GTTTGGGTAATCAATCAGTAAAGGCCCGAAAGCTGTTCTCGTACGGCGTACGGGCAAAACAGGGAAGGGGTTAACCCTTAATTTGACAAGATGTTTTTTCAAATATTTTTTAATTTCTGTTATTTTTCCATGTCTGTATAGACAGTAGGATCTCTGTAAAATAAGCAAAAAAATACATCATTTTCCATTTTTGAGATAATCAATGTCCGCTGTGGCGAACACTGACAATTATGTTATATAGTAGTTATAAATATACATGTCGGTGCAGCGGCCAGACTTTGCCAAATTAAGGGTTAATAATCAAGTCTTTCATTTGCTACTCATCACTGTGCAAAAATGATATCATATCAGTTTGTTTGGATTAAGGTAGGATTACACAATTACAACCTCCAGATTTGAGTTTCACACGTAAGCCTCGTTACTATTCGTTCATAATCTACCACGGTTTGTTTTGCTTTCGAAAATGATTTGCATTCCTTGTCTAGCACCAGTATGCACCTTTAAGGGGACACACCAGCTGTAAAACTAAAAAAATCTATATTTAGTTTTTTGCTTTTTGGGAATCTTTGGAATTTTCTGAATCGTTTAAAACTTACCCCATTGAGATATTCGAATTAGAAACTGTAAAACTCTAACATAAAAAAAGAAATACTGGCAGCATGGGACATTTAAATCACCAAGCTAGTGTTTGTTTATGTTTTTCCCTGCCGTTGTGTCATCACTTTTAGCGTTGGAACTGTTTTAAGATTAATTGTTAACTGAGTGGGTTTTGCTAACTCTGTAGTGTATGCAGCAGGAGAGTTTTAAACTGTTTTAATTTAATTTTAACAAAGGTAAACTAAAAAGTTCTATAATTTAAACTTTAACCCTTAATTTGGCTAAGTCTGGCCAAGGAAAGCAAGAAAAAGATATATAATTCCTATAAAAGTTAAAATATAAGAAACAGAAGGTACATTGTATACATATAGGCAATTATAAACCATTTTATCAAATGTTTTAATGGAAATATTATGAAAATATCTAAAGATTTAATTTTAAATGCATTTTACTCAAAATGATGTTCTTCAAACTTTCGTGCACTCTAAAAAAGAAAAAAAAAACTAATGCACGTATGGATCCATAATTTTCAAGGTAAGTATATTATAGTACTACAATGAAACTCCAAAGTTTTTTTTATTTTATGTGGTATTTATTGTATTTGAAATTCAATTTTTCAACGTTATTTTAGGTTTTTTGAAAATTTATTCTTATGGTGTAAAATTTCTGATAACTTTTATATTTTAAATAGGTGGAGAATAATACCCAATGTTTCTTGTTTATAAAAATCCAAAAATTTTTGCTGAAATATAATTTGTGTTGCTGTAAGAGTGCGCGCAGTGTGACAGCAAAATTTTAAAATTTTCTAAACAATCACTTTTATTTTATAATATAAAAAAGTTCTTATTTACCAGAAACGAAGTAAGTACAGAAAAATAATTAACTAAATTCAGAGAACAAATGCTAAAATTTCCAAGTAATTTCCATAATACTAAAAGAGTTATGGTAAATCGAAAAATAACGAAAATCCCTCATTTTGAAGTTGCTTAAAGAAGATGTGTCAACATAATTCAGCTATTTCATTCTCTAAATTTTTAATTTTATCCAGTAATTCATTATTTTAGCTCTGTGTGTCACTTGTACTGCAAATTTCGGTTTTAGAATTCATATCACTAATCTTGTCAGCCATAACAGATAAACTATCAATATTATTATATCTTTATATATAGATATATTATAGGCATATTTGTATAAGATATATATTATAATAGAGATACATATTATTAGGCAGTAGGGCCTTCACGGTTAAAAAGAATGACAACAGAGCACAGATAAAGTTCACATGACAAACCTGGGCCTAAAGACCCTCAAAGTACGATTCAAGTAGGGCAATATTCCCAACGGCTTCCACGGATTCACTGTGACATTCCATTGCATTTCTCCCTCGTAGAATGGCTATTTGGATCAAAGGGAGCTACTCCACACCGGTCACTTCCATCTCGCACGACACTCAACTATTGAAAGATTTCTTAGCCCTCCCTGAGCTACTACCAGCTCTCACAGAGCCATCTGTTGTTTTGCTTACACATCATGCCTGAAGAACTTCCACACGACACATATACGTTCGTGATACGTTCACATATCTACAAGAAAAAATATTTGCCATGACTTATGTCCCAACCCTCATACATATGAGGGTCACTATTAAATTTTGAGATACAACTAGGTTTTTAAAGTTATACTTATAAAATTTTCGGTGCGTTCAAAGTAGTCTCCTCCAGCAGCAATGCACTTTTGTAGACGAATTTTCCACAGATTAAATACCTCGAGCCATTCATTTCTTGGAATAGATGAAAAATGCATTTATAGCACCATCAATCTCTTCTTCTGAATGAAAACGACGTCCACGTAAGTTCTTTTTTAGATTAAAGAATAAATAAAAGTCGCACATAGCTAGATCAGG
>CM063509.1:11217493-11242493 GCA_032207245.1 Pardosa pseudoannulata
TCCATGCCACTGTGGGATTCGAACCCACGCGATCGGTCGGCGTCTCATTTTTGAGTCCAATTCTTTGCTCTAGTTCTTCCTATCTGCTTTTGAATGCTAAAGAATGAGAGTAATCACTTAGCAATAGAATCACTATTGTTTGAAGGAAAGGACAATCGTAACAATCGCCTACCGCGCCGTGGTATGGCATGGCGTTAAATGGCATGTTGGCACTATTGACGCCAAAAAATCAAGGGGCACCCTAAACTGCATTTTCACCGGCTGCAGCGTATTGTTAATATTTCGGTTTAAGATTAAGTTTATAGATTGATAATCTATATTCAACAGATAGATTCGAGCGTTAAGACTCAAAAGGGTAATACTCAATATGACTCGGGCTGAAATCAGACAAAATAGAATTGAAATCTATTTGATCTGTATTTTTACTATACCTGTAAAATAAAACTTTTATTCAGAGATAAGGAAACTAGGGATTAAAATGACAAAATTTCGCGTTAAAATTATATCTTTACTCTATAAGGTGATTTCACGCAGTAGGGCAATGGGTTCATACGACAAGACTCAGTGCTGAAATCGGAGAAAACCGAACTGGAATCCATCCTTTACCTCTAAACGAAATCTTTTGTCAAGAGATAAGGAAAACGTGCGGGGTTACTTTTTTCCTTAATCCGCGACAGATAAAACATTTCATTTATAGAAAACGTGCTCGCGTTTGAAAGAGATGGGAAACGTGTTTCCACGGGAGATAAAATATTCAACTTCCTTTGAGAGGGAAAAATCGCCGGCACTTTCGTTTTATCCGAAAGGAAGCTTCCATTCACGTTTCAACCCCGAGGCAAAAAAAAAAAAAAAAAAAAAAAAAAAAAAATTGGAAGCGATAAAATTTTCAGAATAACGTAAAAGATTTCATGATTTGGGAATTTGCTTTGTATTTTTATGAAGAGTGATTCAAACTCTGCTTGAAGTGGAATTCGTAATGTACTTCTAATTCGCACGAAGAGAGTTGGTATTTTAGAAATAATGGGTTTGTCGAAGGATTTGGTTTCATTTTTTTTATGGATTCCGATAAAGAGGGGGTATAAGATAACTTACACTTATCACTAAGTTTATTAGAGCAAAGTAGAGCCGCGATGGCTCAACTTTGAAGAAATTAAAAAATTCATAGTTTATTGAGAGAACTCTTCTATAGCACTCTATCACCAATTAGTGTATACAGTGTAGTTGTTTGCTAGCGAGTCAGCCAATCAGAACCGGTACAGATGCATTATAGACGCTGTGTTTTTTTGTCGCCAAATTTGGCGATTTTATGGAGCGATAAGGGAGTTGGTATGTTTGCCCTGACATTGGTGTTGGGGTATGGCAGCTCTAATGTGTTCTTGTACCCCATTGGTGCACGTGATTTCTGACGTCAGTACCCGGTACTATTCGAGAAATTTTCATCTTAGCTGTTCTTTTGGTTTACAGTCGCCTAGGTTAGGTTGTATTTTTTTTTCTTATCATATTCTGGGATTTAGTAATTTTTTTTTCTTTGTTCTTATCATTTTCTGGGATTTAGTAAGTAATATTTTTTTTGTTCTTATCATTTTCTGGGATTTAGTAAGTAATTTTTTTTTGTTCTTATCATTTTCTGGGATTTAGTAAGTAATTTTTTTGTTCTTATCATTTTCTGGGATTTAGTAAGTAATTTTTTTTGTTCTTGAATTAGTCATTTAGTTATGGTGGGTGTAGTTATTTCGGTTCTTACTATTTTTGAAATTGTTAAAAAGTATCAGGATATTCTAAATCAAACAAGATGCTTTGGTTTGGAATATTTTTGTTTTGTTTTTATTTTCTGGGATTTAGTAATTTAATTATGGCGGGTGTAGTTATTTCGGTTCTTACTATTTTTTAAGCTGTTAAAAAATATCAGGATATTCTTAGGTGTGAGGTGGGTTTTGCATTTCATTCTAAACTCCAAGTGTGTGGGAACAACAGTATTCCGAATCTGAGTTTTTTTTTTAAATTTGGTAAAAAGAATTATTTCAAAGTTTTTTTAAGGGAGGTAGGAGTGTTGAAGAATGTTTGTGGCGCTACCCTTTCTAATTTTCATCTGAAGTTAAATTTATTTTGCATTTCTTTTATTACAAGGGGGGGGTGAGGTTATCTCACGTTAGATTTTTTATAATATTAGTGCTTATTAAAATGCTATATATATGTGTGTTTATTCTGTTGATATGTACCATAAATATTACTAGTCTGTTATTTATTTTTTAAATAAGATAAAAAATGATAATTATTATGGTAATTTTATTTTAATAATTCTTTAAATTGTTAATCTGTTTTTTTATTTTAAAGTTTAGTTTCGTTAATGTTGTGTTTCAAATATACCATGTGACCGCCGCCATGTTTTTCTACTTGGCGATTTTTCACAACACGCGTTTTTCTGTTGGTCGAAAAAAAGGTGTCATCTTCTATATTAAATTTACAGAGTTGTATGTTAATCTTTCTCTGTATATAAAAAAGAACAAGGCTTTTTTTTTTTTGCCTTTTTCCACACACGATTTGTCATAGGTCCACTGGATTTTAGACGGGTCATTGACGGAATTAAAGCATCTTTCAACCATCCTGTCACGTGATAGGAAATTATAACAGAAATGTATGCAGCCCGTCGACAACAGATGCTAACAGATGAAATGTTATGGGTGTATTTCAGTAGATGAAAAGAAAATCGGTATTGGGAACTTATTAATCAAATAATCTTATAAACAGAGTTGTGTGTTAATCATTCTCTATATATGAAGGAGAACTCACCTTGTTTGTCTTTTTATACAAACCACGAGGTTTCTTGAAGAACCAACAAATTCTGGACAGATTTTTTTTATTAACAGACAGTCACTATCAATATCAAAATATCTTTTGACCCTGCTTACGTTAAGTTATAACGTATATTTACATTCCTCGTCGATGATGTATGGTATAAGACTTACTCATTTCTATTCACTATTAATTAATTAATACATAAATCGATATAAGGTATTTGGTATGATGCCCGTTGGTAGAGATGCAAATAATAGGACAGGACATGGTGAAGGGAAAGGAGCAGCATCATTTGACCAAAAGGCCAGGGGCACCAAAGGGAGGAGACTGACTTAGCCCCGGGTGCCTGACTGTATAACTGGACATAAGGGAATGGCCTTCACACCTAGGGTGACCCAACCAGGAGGAAAACTCCTTACATAGTATCCCTCGCTTTTTTGGTGACTTTAATGGATGCAGAGGACGTCAGGTAATACTTAAGAATAGGGTACCCCTTGGCAAGTTTAGCGAAATTATTGGCGATGTTTACTAAAATACAAAGGTATACCATCCCAATATTGTATTGCTCGCTTTTTTTGGCGATTTTAATGAATGCAGAGTGCTCCATTGTACTAAAATTATATACTCTTACTTAATTTACCAAAACCACTTAAAAACCCGGCATTTATATTTATAAGCAATTAAACCCTCAACAATTTACAAAGCCAACTCTAAATTATTAAAAATTAGCCATAAATTTATATCTAAATCCCGCTATATCTAAATTTTTAAGCATTACTTGCATTTAATATGTAAGAAAATGGTTGATCAGGGAGAATTGGATATCAATATAATATAAATCAAAATATAAATATATAGATTGTGTAGACACGATGAGATCAGGGAAAAAAAGGGTTAGTCTATCATGCTCAGAGCTTTATCGCCAAGTTGGCGGGGTACCCTGTTCTTGTGTCAAACCATGACGCCATTCAATAGAATATTATATTTTTACTTAACCAAAATAACTTAAAAACTGGGAATTTATATTTATAATTAATCAATCTGTCAATTGTTTATAAAGCCAACAGCTCCAAATTATCAAAAACGAGCCATAGTCAACCACTAATGGTTCGATATATCTAATTTTTTAAACATTACGTGCATTAAATATATAAGAAAATAATTGTTCAAAGAGAGCTGGATACAAATTAAAATATAGATACAGATTATTTGCACAGAGAGAGATCAGGAAAAAATGTTAGGTTATCATGCTCAGAGCTTCATCGCCAAGTTGGCGGGGTACCCTGTTCTTGTGTCAAACCATGACGCCATTGCAGTGGAATAATATATTTTTACTTAATTAACCAAAATCACTTAAAAACTGAGTATTTATATTTATAAGCAATTAATCCCTCAACTATTTACAAAGGCAGCAGCTCCAAATTATCAAAAATGAGCCATAGTCAACCACTAAAGGTTCGATATATCTAATATTTTAAGTATTACGTGCATTTAATATATAAAAAAAGGATTGTTCAAAGAGAGCTGGATACAAATTAAAATATAGATACAGATTATTTTCACACGGAGAGGTCAGAAAAAAAATGTTAGGCTACCATGCTCTGAGATTTATCGCCAAGTTGGCGGGGTACCCTGTTCTTGTGTCAAACCATGACGCCATTGCAATGGAATAACATAATTTTACTTAATTAACCAAAATCACTTAAAAACGGGTGATTTATATTTATAAGCAATCCATCTCTCCATTGTTTATAAAGCCAACAGCTCCAAATTATCAAAAACGAGCCATAGTCAACCACTAATGGTGCGATATATCTAATTTTTTAAGCATTACCCGCATTTAATATATAAGAAAAGGATTGTTTAAAGAGAGATGGATACAAATTAAAATATGCCAAGCTTTATCGCCAAGTTGGCGGGGTACCCTGTTCTTGTATCAAACCAGTGGCGCCATTGCAATGGAATAATATATTTTTACTTAATTAACCAAAATCATTTAAAAACTGGGAATTTATAGTTATAAGCAATTAATCTCTCAATTGTTTACGATGCCAACATCTCCAAATTACGAAAAATGAGCCATAGTCAACCACTAATGGTTCGATATATCTAAATTTTTAAGCATTACCCGCATTTAATATATAAGAAAAGGATTGTTTAAAGAGAGATGGATACAAATTATTTGCACATCGAGGAAAAAATGTTAGGCTACCATGCACAGAGCTTTATCGCCAAGTTGGCGGGGGCATCCTGTTCTTCAGTCAAACTTCTCAGGTAAATGTATCTGCAAAATAAGCCTGAATGCAACACTGAACTTGATGAAGATTTGCATTTTTCCACCGCTGTGTTAAATTATCGAAAGAGGTAATTGCTGATCTCAAAATTTTGCGACAGCGGTCTATTGCTAATTCAACTAAAATACAATTCATTTCGTGTAAATCCCTTAAATTAGGATCGACAATAATTACATTTCTTAATCTAAGTAAACGTCATCAGTTTGCATTTGCAGCGACGACGCCTCGAGCGGGATTATCTGTCAACATTAGAAATTCATCGCAACAAACATATATAAGCTGATTAAATTCTTTCCGTGTGAAGGAAAGACATTATATTTCTAAGAATTTCATCCTGTTTACGGAGAGTTCGAAAATCTAATTATTCTTTCGCAATTTTCCAGTTTCCCAATCCATTGATTGTGAAAGCGAGCCTTACCTAATATATCAGTTATTTGCTGCAGCATTTCTGAATATTTTAAAAGATTCGCTCGAAATCGGATGATTAAGCAGTCGCAGCGAGACAAGCAATAACAAGAGGCATAAATATATTTTGGACGAAGTTATAAGGAGTGGGTTTCAACTGTTGATTAAATCAATGATGCACTCTTTTATTTCTGAACTGATTATTTCACAAACACGTATTCGGAATTTGATTAAATGCGCTAGAAAATCCATTGGGAGGAATTTCTGCATAATAAAATTGAAAAGTGTCTGTATAAGCATGGGTAAATAGGATTACTCAATATTGCAGTAAATTTTATTGGATAAATTGCATCACTTTTATGAATATTTGATTACCTGTTGTTTACAGTTAATCGCCGATTATAATTATCATAATTAATTCCGTGATAATGAGTTACAAAATAACTGTTTAGACCGGAGAATGTGAAATTATACCATGTTAAAATTAATCATTAATTAACGTTTGTATCTACTTCCGTGTTCGAGGAATTCTATGAGGTCTGCCGCGTCAATTGGTCTGAACACTAAATTGCCTGCTTCTCCTCTGCGTCACGTGCGGATGCCTGTGCATGCATTATCCCCGTTAGGCACAAACGTGCTATCCTAGATGTCAAACTACATTATCCCAAATCGGCATATTTAAAAATCATCCAGTTTGGTTGTTATGTCGTGTAATCCTCGTTATATTTGAGTATCAACCTGTGATCAAATATATAGTGGTGATTTATTTTTAATTGCGTTGTGTTAAGTATTTTTGTACTAAATTTAACCACTGGTTCTGAGAAACTACAGACATAAAAATAAAAATAAACAGCTAAATTGACAGCAACCGAGACTAGCTTAATATAAAAAAAAGTAAATTTATTATAATATATATACATCTATTTACATACAAAACTTTTTTTTTAATTAGTTCTGACAAATTTTTTATCTACTTAAGTAATTTTGTAAATAGATAAAGGACCTAATCTCAATTTCAAAAATGTGGGTACCTTTGTGGGTCTAAAATGTTGGGCCCGGAAGACTTCTGGTTGAAGGGTATCTATGGCTGATCAGGAGAGGGAATCTATATATCATCCGTTGGTCTCGTCAGGGGCTTCCTCCTGAGTCTTTGGGGTGCGGCCATACTATTTGGTGAAGGAACACTTCCTGTCGGACTTGGCTGGACTCTCCTAGTCTGGTCTATCGAGCACCTTCTCCTCTGGACTCACGAACAACTTCCGTCGGACCCGACTTTTTAACACCTTCTTTTGGGACCCCGAACCTCTTCTCTGGGACCTCCGAACCATTCGTCTCTAATCTTTTAGATTTTTCATATTTAATTATTTCAACCTTGTCCCCTCCTCCTTCTTGTCGTCCAATCGGGAGAGTTGTAAGAATTTCATTGGTCTGCTTCAACCTCGCCTTGAGACCGCCAACGTGCCAAACCTTACCCCTTCTAATTGGGCACTGTCCCTAAGGGACTCATAAATACTCCACAAAGGTACATTCTTATTTAATGTCAAGTACGGAGACGGGATTCTAATCTGGGACTGGGATCAGAACCCCGCCCGAGACCACCGTACAAGACAACAATATCCGTTGAATAGAAATTTATGGCCCTCCATCTCTTTACAAAGATGTGATGAGGTCAGATTTAGATCCCGAATATTTTACTTCTTGTATGAATGAATCAATTACATGACAGATCTAAATCACCTCATCACATGTTACAGCGTTTTTACCTTTTTATTTCAGCAGTTATCGTGTATCGCATGTTCATTTCTATAGTTGAGTTGTCCCGAATAGCTCAGGTGCATGCTATATTGTAACAATTTTACGAACTTAAAAATATTCTAGTTTACATTTACTGTATGTTTCTCCAATATAACAGAAGAGAAAAAATATATAATTGATGTTGGAAAACATTCATTATATGTCGCATATTTCTTTCTGATCTCTAGGTGACTCGAACACCTCAGGTGTAGGTTACATTGTAACAAAGTCACGAAAATAGGATACGTTTTACCCAGGCCACAATTAAATTTTTTGAACTCTTCTTCCCAGTTTTCATGACGTGATAATAGCATCGCGGTAATCACATTAACACAATGTGTGCGGGTACATTTCGCAGCGGAATTGTACCGGGAGCGGGAGTTTTGCGCGTCAATTTAGTTATTCATTAAATCTCAATAGATCGAAAATTATTTCATTTTTTAACCCACATTTCGTATTTTATATTGAAATATATAAACAAATATATAAATAGAAATATATAAATAACAACCATAAGATTTTTGTTAACAAAAATATATTGTTTAGGGGATACATTTCTAATGCTATCGTAAATATAAAAATCAAATAGAAGTAGTAGTATATAGTTTTAATTTTCTCGAATTATGTTATATATAAACATTTCCACATTACAGAATCTATGTAATAGACAAGAACATTCGGTTTCGTTTTCCTGTATATACCGTTATTTTTGTACCAACAAACAAATCATGTTGTTACACTAACCCGCACAAGTACATGTCCCGCCCTGAAGTATAAATCGCAGAAAACGTACTAGTTCGTGTCCCGCCCTCAAATACCAATCGTCAGAAAACGTACTAGTTCGTATCTCGCCCTCAAGTATCAATCGTCAGAAAACGTACTAGTTCGTGTCCCGCCCTCAAGTATCAATCGTCAGAAAACGTACTAGTTCGTGTCCCGCCCTCAAGTATCAATCGTCAGAAAACGTACTAGTTCGTGTCCCGCCCTCAAGTACCAATCGTCAGAAAATGTACTAGTTCGTGTCCCGCCCTCAAGTACCAATCGTCAGAAAACTATTAGTTCGTGTCCCGCCCTCAAGTATCAGTCGTCAGAAAACGTACTAGTACGTGTCCTGCATACAATGTGTTAATGGAAAAAATTACGACCGTTGGGGCGTAAGTCAAGGCAACTATTTCTTTTTCTTGTAGATACGTGAACAGATCACAAGCGTATATGTGTCGTGTGAAGTTCTGCAGGTATAGTGTGTATGCATAACAACAGATGGCACTGTGATAGCTGTTAGTAGAGCAACGAGGGCTGCGAAGTCAGTCAGTGGGTGAGTGTCGTGCGAGATGGAAGTCACCCGTTTGAGCAGCTCGCTTACATCAAAATAAACGTTCTCCGAGAAATGCTCTGGAATGCCACAGTAAATGAGTGGAAGCCCCTGTGAATAATACCCTACTTGAATCCTACTTTGAAAGTCTTTAGACCTAGGGTTGTCATGTGAACTTTATCTGTACTGTGTTGTCATTCTTTTGTAATGTGAAGGCCCTATTGCCCTGTACACTACAGTAATAAATTATACGATATTTCAGTGCTATTCATTGTTCACACATGTAGTTAACACATTGTCCTTCCGCCTGTATAGGTCACATTTTCCGACTGGTATCTTCAAGGAAAAAAAATAGTTGCCATGACTTTTGCCCCAACCCTCGTATAAAACTAAACTATGACTCTAATTTCGAATAAAATTTTGTTTTAATTTTTTCACTATCTACAGCCGTACGATGGCCAAATGGATATGGTCCTGGCCTTCGGAACCGGAGTTCATGGGTTCGAATCCCACTGCTGCATGGATGTTCGTAGCCCTACGGATTCGGCTTTAAGCTGTAGATCCCAGTCTCATTAACCCTCGTGTTGCAAAAAAGTAGACCGTAGTACTCCAATCCAAACCAGACCAATCATTATTTACATGTATAAAACTATTTATAGAATTATAATTAAACTTAACACAAAAACAAATAAGTATTAATTTAATGATAGAAGAATGCAAAATATAAAAAAATGTCTATTACATCTTACTTTTAAAATAACATTCTTAACCCCTTCCGGTAAAATGACGAGTCTAGCTCGTCATTAGTTTTTCATTCCATACCGCACAATGACGAGCTACACTCGTCATGCGATTAAAGTTACTGTTAAATATGATAATTAATTTAGTTTAAAATTTCTAGTGTACTGAATTTGGCAACACTTTTATCACTTGTGAAAATCACAAGTCACTATTGCATATTGTTTACTTGGTACAAGTCATTGCCAAATGAATGAGTCAGAATAAAAGAAAACCTACTAAGAAATGCCGTGTGTGTTACAAGAATCAAATTAAAAGTGAGACTACTTGGCGGTGTAAACATTTAAGAATTCCTTTGCACTTTGTTTTGAAAAGTACCACTAGCTTGAAGACTATTATCTGTATACCTTATTAATGTTTTGCTTTGATATTTTCTTAATTTTACTGTTTCTGATATTATTTAACACTATGTAAAAAGTGGATTTTAATTAAGAATATGTAAGAATCGTAAAATGAAACAAGTTTTTTAAATAAAAATTAAATGGTTATTTCATGCACAGTTTTTCATTATTAAACCATACCGGAAGGGGTTAATGTATACATGTTCATGCTCGAAGAATGTCCCCTGGGAGTACGGGAGATAATGAGATGCTATAGGAAGTCCAAACAAAAAATTAAAATCTAAGCACAAAAAGCTAAATTGTATGTTTTAACAGATAATGAAAAAAAATTTTCTCGCGATATCTTTTAGGACTTGGCCTAAAGAAACGTCACTTAAAATATAACGCACGTATAAAATATATAGTGAAAAGAACTACAGTTTAAAATAGATATTTCAAAAGATACGTTTTCCCTCACGCTGAGAACCATTTGCTTAAGAATCTCATTTTAAGGAATAAGATGGAGAAGCCCATGCGCAGTAAACCAAAAGAAGAGGTTTTTTTTTAAATAACGGATAATGGAAGTCATCCTCCTGCGGTTTTATTTTCAACTAGTTTAAACTATTAAATGTTAAAAAAAATTCGAAATGGGATGCAGAGCGGGAAAATGTGAAAAGCAGATTTTATTAAACTAGATGTTTCCGCAGTTTAAGCCTCATTTATCATGCGCAAAAGCGATTTATTAGAGCTCTAGATGGAGAAAGAACAGTCATAACTTCGCTGTTTTTAAAGGCCATTTTAAAGTGCAGGTTGCGGGCGTAAAACTGCCCCTATTTATCTCCTTGGAATTTTATTCACAATACACTGGATAGGAAAAAATGTTGTACTTTGTGACAGAATGTTGAATTCTTTCGCAAACGAATTTACGTAGATCTACAGGCAGATAAATATTCGTATAAAACTTGTGTATTGCTTGTAAGCATTGGTTTGGATATTCAACCTCATTTGTCCTAAAGAGTTGCAAGTTCTAAAAAATTCTACTGTCGACTCTATATGACTATGCTGTAACGACTTCAATGTTCTCGAGTGAAGAGGTAGCTTGAGGAAGGATCACAGTCATTATAAAATTGGAAATCACTTTTGGAATTTCTTGGGTAAATACGGTTATATACACAAGGGGATTCTAATCTCCCAAACAAGTCGAAATGCAGAGGATGGTCGTCTGCATAATATCCCCACGATGATCACAGTCGAAAGGAAAGAGATTAAATAATCTTACACAAGTGAGGAAGCTTTTCCAGGAAGCTGTGCAAACCCAATTTATCCCCCGTTCGGTGTCCGAGATTCTGCCGCTCCCTATAGGAGCGGACTTTACGAATCTCCCGAACTTAATCACTAGAAAGCCGGCTCCGGTCAAAAGACACGAAAGCCTCCCCGAGGTCAAAGCACCTACATAAAAAAATGTCTAAAAACCTCGAGTCGAAAAGTTCTAGGCTTTTTATACCTCGAGCTCAGTTACGATCCCGCCAACCGTTTTTGGGTCAGTTACGATTCCAGTTACCTAGGAACTCCAGCTAAGGTTACAGCTAGTATTTTTAGCTGTATTCTTATTCGTTGGCTGTCCCGATGGAGGCTTCTCCTGGCAATCCTCCGGGGGTCATTACCGGCAACCGATCAGGGCGTAAAACCTATTCAACTGAGCTGTCACCATTCGAGACACTCTGTGGCCGCGCTATTGTAGTCGGTCGGAACAGGATTCTTCAAATCAACTGATTCCGGACTTAGTTCTGGACAAAGAGGGGAGGGGGTCTTCACAATGCTTTTTACACTTATTACATAATTCTTCATTTTAATTATATTCTCGTCCCCCTCCTTTGATCTTCGTCCTTGGGATATCTGAATGTTGTAAAACTTGTATTCCGGAAGGTGCGAGAAAAATAATTTTCTTATTGAATACATATAAACGCTTCCCCAAACAATGCTATTGCCCGATACACTCAAAAGTCCAAATGTCTACTAAGATTATTACCCGAAAACTAATGACTTTTTTTTCTACCCCTAAATGAATGGATAACTCCCTATTGCCCGAACGAAACACTTATATGATTCAGTATTCTTTTGTCGGTGTGTAACTGTACAGCATGCGTATTTCTTCATGAGCCGAAATCTTCCGTTATTACAATATTCCTTTACTCCACTGTAGAAAGTAATAGACACAAAAACAGACAGAAGATTTTTATTTTTATGTTTTTAATAGACTTACAATACCAGCCAATCAGTTCGGGCAAGAGAAAAAGCGGTATTTCAATTCCTCGAAGCCCGATATCGGTTCGTCCAATGTATAATATTTAATTTTCCATTTTCCCAATAGTTATAGAGGATTTCTAGCGAAGAGTGCGGCAGTTTTGTGAAATTGGTAGCTATTTCTCGGATTTTATAATGGATTTGTGAAATTCAAAGGAATATGAGTCACATGGAATTCGTGACAGTGGATAGATATAATAATATTGAACTAGTTTATTACATTGATTCAGAAAATGATGTCATTGAATTAATTTTGCTGTAAAATGACTGTCATCCATTAACATTCTTATATATGTCAAAATATTAAAAATAGTAAATATTGTGTTTAAGATTTTGCTTTTTTTTCAAAAATAATCTATTTCTAATATTTTAATGATAACAAATAAAATTAAAGAGAAAATTTATTTTGCACTTTTTGAACGTTTTTATCAATTACAGTGAATCAAAAAAAAGTTGGACAGTAATGTTACAGGATTTCACCGTTTAATAATTTTGCATTACATTATGCTTTTGAACTGAAATAAATGTCCGAAAAAATTGAATTTCAAAAATAAATCAAACGATACATCAATTTTTTGTTCTTATTCTTTTATTGGCAGTTCGGTCACAGTCTTGAAAAGTATTATGGATCCGAGATAATTTTTCTTTTTTAACAGGAAAATAAAAATTAAAGGTTTAACCCTCTAAGCGGTTCGCACGTACAATTCCGCCAAACCGATGATGTCTTCAAAACGGTTATCACGTACAATTTTCGACCTCCAAAAACGTTCGAAAATGGATGTAATGTACATTTCTTCCAGTGTTTTTTCTGCCAGTGTTTGAGGTAGGAGTGTCAGGTCGATTGTTTAGAAACTGCATCCCTCTTTGACTGACATTTATTGAAGGATGCAACCCTACTCCCTGTGGTACAAAGTCGCTGATAGCTTTTCATGGCTTTGTAAATCTCTATTTCGAAGTATTTCGTTTGCGGTAACAGACATATCTCTAATTGCACCACTTAAATATCTTGGATAACTTTCTTAATAAAAATATAAATAATTCTCTTAAAGAATATTTTTATTTGTACTTTTAGAATCCATTATTTCTTATGGGATGATCTTCCAGACTTGACGAGCTTCGTGTGTATTAAAAATTAGCAATCTATAATATCTATTTATATATCTATTTATAACCGAAGTAAAGGGACAATGACGAGTGTGGGTTTCCCGTTTACCATTCTAGTATACAAAGGGTGAATTAAAAATTCATAGATCGCGTTGGCCATTGACACAATAAACCTTTAGCGTATTTTTGGAGACATTGGTGTGTTCCACTCGGAGGATTAATAAAATTTTGGCTCTTTGACTAAGCAAATAATGATTACTTGTGAAATCTACCAAAGATCTAGGGAACTTGAACATTTTGTATTGATCTATACAAAATGATTTGAAAAAGACAAATTATCGATTTCCTCAACTTAGAAAAAGAAATTTCTTTTTTGGTTCTACAGTATTCTTTTCGTAACATTTTTAATCTTTCTCATAATTCTACCGACAAAATATATTCTTATGGAATCCGTTTCTTTCCAAGAATAATTTATCACGATTATGCGGGAAAAACAACGTTACTAACGCATTTCAGCAAGAAAAGAATAAAGGACGCTTTATATCAGTCAGTTCAGGCGACCCGTTGAGAGATATTTCAATACATTTACATACAGTAGAACCTCAATTAACCGAAACTCTCCGTTAACCGGAGTCGGTTTCTTCTTCACTTTTTTTTTCACTTTCTACTATCATCCAAAATTTTCTCTTTACAAACATTTTTAAAGTTTTCTTTTTTTCCCACATTCCTTTTATAAGCAAGCCGTCCTTTCCAAACGACGAGTACAGATAAATATTTTGGAATTCCCTTTTTTAGAAACTGCATATATTTGTTGGTCACTTTATTCTGGAATCTTCATATAGGTAAGCAACATTACTGCCTAAGATAACACAAAAAAACAAAGTGAGTTCTCGTCATTTATAATCAAGAACAACAGAAGACCCCACCCCGTCTTGGGCTGCCACCTATCGTTTAGGTACTTGGAAGATATTGCGACCTCGGACATGCCCCAAGCCGCCATTAATGCTCACGGTAGGTCTTTGGCCAATTCAAGCCTAGAACTCATAACCCTCCGGTTGTGAGATAGACGTCTTCATCGACTGAGTTACCGAGGTTCTCACGTGAATTAACATACCACACTGATATTATATATGTAACTGAAGGAAGTTTACTGAACAATTGTAAAATTAATTTCAATATTTGCCTTTTGTATCCATATAATACAGTAGAATCTCGATTATACGAACCTCGATTAACCGAAATTCTCCTTCAACTTAAGGAGGTTTCTTCTTTGCTTTTCCTGCACTTTTTCTACTATCATTCAAAATTTTCTCTTTCCAAACATGCATTTTTAAAGTTTTCTTTTTTCCCACATTCCTTTTGTATGCAAGCCGACCTTTCCAAACGACGAGTGCAGATAAATATGTCGGAATTCCCTTTTTTAGAATTCCTTTTCTCAAGATCAATTCTCTGTAAGAGTGTATTCTTCCCCGCTTTCAAACATCCCTGTTCGAAACAAAAACTTACCCCATTTCGGAGTTTGCAAGGTCATGCTGCCGAGTCTCAGAACAATCGAATGTTATTGCACCAATCACGATACTGCATATTAATTAAACTAGATGATTATTTATGAATTCTCGATTATCCGAAGTAAGTTTGATCCCAATGACTTCGGATAATCGAGGTTCTACTGTATATAAATCAATGAACTGTGGATTAGAATACAAAATGTTTATTAACGCTAGATTTACGGATGTGGATCATATACCACCTATTTTTACTGAAGTGAGCCAGTTTGACTCACACAAGAAAATTCTCGTCTGAGAGTGTCTCAAAAATTTCAGAGTAACCATTGAATACACATTCTCTTTTATATATACACATTTAATGCCTAAAACAAAACTTAGTGAAACGATTTCTCTATTTACATGGTATTAAACGAAAAACTAGAAATGATTATAGTTTTTCTTCGAATAACAAAGAACCTCTCCTTATAATTGTTAAGAAACGAGAAAGGTTAATATAATTTGAGTGTTTATTTCATCAGATGCAGGTTTATCACATCCCGTTTGCATTGTGTCTCTGCTTCCGACTAATTGATATTAATTACATTGGTAGCGTCTGAAAAGTTAATTAACGCGGAACCGTTTGTCTCCTTGAAGATTATTGGAATTCCGGAGCTTGCCAGAAAAGGAAATCTATGATGCACAGCTGCTTAACACTAGATTTACGGATGTTGATTCTATACCTATTTCTACTGAAGTGAGCCCATTTGACTCATACAAGAAAATGGAAGTTTTTTTTCCAAAGAAAATAGTTCCAAATTAATTTAAATGAAATGTTTATCATAAAAAAAATCATGAAAAACATTTTTACGTCTAAAATCTGTTTTTGAAACCCCTTTTCCGCAAACATTTGTATTACATTGAGCACGTTTTCTACATCTGTCTCTTTTGCATGATTGTTGAACTTCACAATTCTTCCTTGCGTTACTAGCACGATTTTCTGTCATTGGAATGGAAGGATTCTCGACTTTTTCTCTATATTTACTTTATACTATACTTTATATACTTTATATTTACTTAATGGTATACTTATAACTATATTTGTTTATTTTCATATACATTCTATGAGTCCAATGGGTTCACAACCGTGAAAATAGATATACCCCATTTGATATTGCGAAATGAAGGGGTCTGCGGGGATTTGGTTTGGAGTGCTACGGTCTACTTTTTGCAACACGAGGGCTAATGAGACTGGGACCTACAGCTTAAAGCCGATTCCGAACGGCTACGAACATCCATGCCACAATGGGATTCGAACCCACGAACTCCGGTTCCGAAGGCCAGCACCCTAACCAATCGGCCATCGTTTGGCTAGTCTGCGGGGAAGAGAAATGAAAGTTTACATATATTGTATTACTTAACTAAAAACCAACGTACAGTGCTCACAGTGTTCTGTAGCGCGATCTATTTGCGAGAATGATGCCACATTTTCTAAGAACAGTAAACAAGACGGGGGACGAAGGATTCCGTTAAAAAACAAATTAGTTCCAAAAGTCACCGCTAGGGGAATATTTGGCGCTGTGTTATAGAAAATAGAGTGTTAACAAATGTAAATTAATACGGAATAAAATTTCCCTTTTATTATGCGCATTTTCTGATTTAGTTCAAGTGCAATACGGCAACACTTTTAAAAAAGCGTAAAATCTATATAAACACCGATAGTGTCGTGATCTGCAATATCACGTACGCTGAGCAGAAGAAGTTCTTTATTCAAATTTCACGTTACATCCATTGCACAGTTCCAGAAGGTAATTTCCGTATTGATTTGCATTTGTTAACACTCTATTTTCTGTAATACAGAGCCAAATATTCCCCTAGCGGTGACTTTTGGAACTAATTTGTTTAATTGGGGAATCCTTCGACCCCCGTCTTTTTTAATCTTCCTACAAAATGTGGCGTCATTCTCTCAAATAGATCGCGCTACAGAACACTGTGAGCACTGTCAGTTTAATTATGGCCACCCGGTATATAGTGATCAAATTTTTAATTGAAATTACCTCGGTCCGTAAATCTAGTGTTAAAAAGAAAAAAATATGGATTTATTTTACCTACTAAGAGAAATTTCTCTTGTTTCCACTTTATTTAGTAACATTTCTAGTCTTTCCCAATACTACCAACAAAATATGCACTTATGAAAGCTGCTCCTTCCCAAGAATAATTTATCACGATGATGCGGGAAAAACACCGTTATTGGCGCATTTCCGCAAGAAAAGCGTTCATAAACATGTTTCGCTGCAGCGAAGTAGCTTTTATGGGCTGACTTTGGGGAAGAAATAACCGCTTAGAGATTTTGCCACACAAGAAACATTTTCTTACCTTTTTTGGGGTTAATTTACCAACTTTATCAAAATTCCCAGAAAATGTGATAAACCTAACACAGTCATAATATTTATATTAATAGGAATTTCTTTAAAAAATCCTTAAACTTTCAAAATTTTCGATTTTTTTAGGTAAAGTTATAGATTGAGATATTCCACACATTAAAAAGAAGCATAAAAAGTTTCTGCTTAGCTTATAAGGTATAATTAAAAATATAAAAGGTACTCTACTGCTCGACATTTGATGACTCGTTACTTTAAGTCGATTTTTTGAGAATACAATAGTTTTAATGTTTTGAAAGATTTCTCGAAACCTATTTCATATTTTTGTACAAAATTATCCGCCTTTCGATATGATAAGGTTTTTTTTTATAATTGAACTAAAATTATTCCTATGAGACTCATATTTTTTTTTTATTTTAGAGAGGTTTTAGTTTAGTGTGCTACGATCTACTTTTTGCAACACGAAGGCTAATGAGACCGGGATCTACAGCTTAAAGCCGATTCCGAACGGCTACGAACATCCCCGCCACTTTGGGATTCGAACCCACGAACTTCGGTACCGAAAGCCAGCACCCAAATCAATCGGAAATCGCTCGGCGATTTTAGAGAGGTAAGTACACGTTAAAATGACCCAAAAAAGGGGTAAAATTATAAATATGCTTTAAAAGTATAATATTTGCTTAAACTTGTGATATATTTTGGTTAGATTCAATTTTAGAAGTATATTCTTCTCGAAAAACGTAAAATTTAATATTTGTATGCATAATATTTTGTTGTAAACATGCGCACAAGTGAAAATAGGTTTAACAAACAAAAAAAAATTCAAGTTATAATTATGTATATATTTTAAATATTTTTTATTATTTTTATAAGTATTTAAGGTCATGTAATGTAACAGATTTCTACCAAAAAACATTTAGTGTGAAAAAATATTTATGGAAAGTCGAAGTGTTGTAACAAAATTATGGAATCCTTATGTTTAACATTCTTGAGTAATTTTAACGAATTAATCCTAATTTTTATCGAATTAATCTTTTTTAATAATTATCGTAAATACGTGCGATTTTCAAAATTTCTTTTTAATTTTTATTTAATTAAATTTACTCTTTTTTAACTAAGCCGAATTTACTTTGCTTGTAAAGAATAAGAACTTTTTACATAAAGTTAAAAGTGAGAAATTGTTTCACATTAAAAAAAGAAAATTCCGACACATTGCATAGTTTTTGTTTTTTTTTGAGAATGATAACTCTCCACTTACTTTAGGGGTAATACTACTCTTAAAAGTCGAAAAAATGTAAAACAAAATTATCCTAATCCACTTCCTCGACCAGTTTTACAAACAATTTTTTTAACATAGCTAGAAAAAATTATCTTTACACACATATCTATTTCAAAAAAATGATTTTATCGAGGCTAACGCGTTCGATAAGTAAAAATATAATTCATTTTAAGACAAGCTTATTGCTTTAAAATATACCCAGTGTTTAAAAAAAATCCAGGTTTTAAATAGTAATTGCAATCAAAGTGATGTAAATCAATCAACTGTGATACTTATCGTAAATATCCTCCCCACAAATAAAAACAGTATTTTTTATCAAGGGTTTGAAATTTATACTTTGCATTGTCTATTTCCCTAATTTAACTTTTGTTTCTGTCAGGTAAACAGGATAACAGCATGTAAATTACTTAACCAATCACTTTCTCAAAATCCGTTGGTTGCAAACATATACTTCCAACTAAAGAAACGTTTCAAACAAGAAAAATGAGAATAATTTTACAAAATCAAGAAGGAGCTTCCTATTCCGAAAGAACATAGTTCAATTTCAAAACTGAACGTCATAAATACAGGGTATCTGCCAAAACAAAATTTTTCAAATCCATGACTTTTCATGACTTTCCCTGATTTAGCAGATCATTTTCCATGACTTTAAAAAGCTTTCGTTAAAGTATATATGAATAAAACTTCTGATGTACATACAAATAAAATATATGCTTTTAGAGAAATTACAGGAATTTTATCATAAAAAACTATAAACTTACTTTATAATAAACTCATACATAAAAATAAATTGTTGTATCTACATACCTAAGTTTAACCATATAGCAGTTTTTCAATCAAAATGTTTCCAATTTGAATTCAGGGTACTTTGGTATTATCCAGGTGACCATGAATAATAGCCAAATATAACCCTATAATGTTTATATACAATATCCCTAGAGATAAACTTATATTTTATGCAAAATTCTTAACTAATTTTTATTAAAAAATATTAATTATTATATTAATAAAATTTTAATCTACAATTTAAGAAAAAACCAGAATAATATACATTTACCCACCCGTTAAGCTTTCTTGCTTTGAGTTTCCTTGGTGAACTAATTTTACTTGGCAATAGGGTCAATAGGATAATACATAAATACCAAACTCAGTAACTTCAGCCAAATGACAAGTAAAAATAGAATTAAACAATTCAATGCATTTTTTTAATCGGTAGTTTAGCGGATCCATGACTTTTACTCATTTTACTTGAAAAATCAAGACTTTCCATGACAAAATTAATCCATTGTCTAAATCCATGATTTTCCATGACTTTCCAGGTGCGCGGAAACCATGTAAAACCATGTAAATAACACAGTTCACCTCAAATTATAAAAAAAACATTTTTCGGATATTTAACGAGAAATTAAAATTTTATACTCACTTTATTACATAGAACGAAGCAAAGGTTCCCAAATCTTATAAACGCCTCTTCAAAATGAATATTAAAACGAAAAAGGCGTTTTTCGTTTTTATTATTACAGTAAAGTTTCCCCTCTTTCCGTTTTCAATTTACTTTTGCTTTTATGACAAAAGCGAATGGAATATAAAAAGTTAAATGGCGCCAAAACAAATCAGGAAAAGCGGATTTAGTCAGCCCACGTGTCGGAGTATTTAATTCACGGATATCAAAACGGTTTGAAACTGTTTGTTTGTGTATTTCATACAGCAACAAACAGTTTCAAACCGTTTGACTGAACGGTTTGTAAATTTTTTTATCTGTGTCCTACAGGATGCATTAACTCCTAAAACCGGCCGTTTTTCTTCTATGCTACTGGTAGTGGACATGTTTCGAATAAAAAAATTGTTTCAGGTATTCAGTTTGGATATTTTTAAAGTAAAAAATTCAGTGTTGTAAAAATTACAAATTTACATTTTTTATAATTTTTTATCTATCATATTTAGTAAAAATTGAAACACGTCCTAAGAATTGAAACATTAAATGTACCTCACCTCTAGGGCAAAAAAAGACGGAGATAGTTTGGTTTGGAAGCGCTACTGTGTACTGTTTTTCTCACGAGGGCTAATAAGATCGGGACTTACTGCTTAAAGCCGATTCCGAACGGCTACGAACGTGTAGACCAGCAACGAGGTTCGAACCCTCGAATTCTGGAACCGAAGGGCAGAGATCAACCATTTGGTCATCGAAACATTTTTAGGTTTAATTTTAAACTTAACATTTTATGAAATAATGTTAAATGGTCAACTATTAAATCGACAAAAAATTCGATTTTTCAGAAAAAATATATGTAGTAATTAAGAATAAGAATTAAGAATAAGAGCAAGAATTTCTTTCTGAATATTTTCAAACATTCCGTGTTAAATAATTCCAATATGTAAAAATAATATTACGTTGGCCTAGTGTTTAAGAAAGAAGAAATCTAAACTCATTATTAAACACAGGGACAAATATATCTTGAGTAAAATTTGTTCATGAGTTTGAATATTAAATGATGAAATTGACGGCTTCTCAAAGAAAAAAAATTAAATATCTAATTGCGGCTTTTTCTTTTGTTAGTGTACAACAAATGTGGCATGAACATTAAATGTTTTTAAAAGAGCATTAATTGAGGGGCTACAGAATATTAACACGTTGACTGCCAGAGGCATTTTCGACGGTTTGGCCAAGGCGCTGATGTAAACTTTTCATTATGCGATTCATATGTTGAAATATTATTTGAAGCAGATTAAATGACTTATAAAATGATGCTCGAAGCCGTTTTCGTGGTGGGGGTCACCGGCAACGTCCACGGTGCAGTAGGCAATGGTTACGATTGTCCTTTTTTTTTTTAAACAATCGTGCGCCGAATGATGGTCGATTGGGTAGGGTGTTGGCCATCTGTACCAGAGTTCGGGGTTCGAATCCCACAGAGGCATGGATGTTCGTAGCCGTTCGAAATCGGCTTTAAGCTGTAGGTCTTGGTCTCTTAGCCCTCGTGTTGCAAAAAGTGGAGCCTAGCACTCCAAACCAAACCAATATGGCGTAGATGAAGTTACAGTTGGTGATTGGCGTAGAGGCAGAAGCAAATTAGAAGCGTTTTGTAGTAACAAGTTCTTATCTTTGGACAGAAAATCTTTGAAAATGTGATGCTCAGAAGGTGGCGTGATAGGAAGAGGCATGGATGTTCGTAGCCGTTCGGAACCGGCTTTAAGCTGTAGGCCTTTGTCTCATTAGCCCTTGTGTGTAAAGGATTACTCTCGCTCTTAACTTTCAAAGCAACTAGAGCAAAGAATTTGACTAAAAAAGTGGTGACATATTGTTCCGATTGCATCAATTTACTTTTTCTTTGTCTTGAATATTTCAATCTGACTCATCGCAATAGGCACTGATAAAATATCTATTTTTCCTGCACTCATAAAATTATTTTTGTATTTATTATATTGCATTAATTTCTTCAAACCATTGTATTATTGAAAAATGTATTAGTACCCACATTTACTATATTAATGTGCACTTATTATATGCTGCGTCGCGGGTGACCCCCTCTGCGCTGTAGCCAAGTCAATTGTCGATCAGCGGTCACCCCCATGTCAGACAACGTTTTAAAAATAGAATTATATTAAAATTCAAATGCAGAAGCAGGTAAGCCTTTCAATACGTTGCGCCTGTTGGGATAAAAATCTATGCCTCGAAACCTTCTTTAATGTATACACCATCTTAAGCCATGAATAATCTCCAGGAATCACTTTTGCTTTTTATTCTATTGTTTCTCTCATTATAAGAGAGGAGCTACCTTAGAGCTCAGATCAATGCGGACCTCTAGCACGGTTGTCATGGAAACGAACGCCGAAATGTACCCCGAGGCAAGTACAATCAATATAAAAGAAAAGATATACTACAAGGAAAACCGTTCTTTTTCCTCTCATGTTCCTAACTAGCCCCAAAAATGTCGCCAGACTTTTATTTTACCTCCAATGATGGGTCATCATAAGGGAAAGTTAATTGCCATGGTTACGAAACGGTAAAAAAATATTTTTACCTTGATTTTCCTCCCAAAAAGGGGCAGAAAATCTTTACTGTAAACAGTGGGATTATTTCAAAGCTTCTCAAAGTTAACGAGATTTCATTCATTTTTTTTTACTTCGTAGGAAAGGAAATTAAATAGCCTTATCAGACAATTCTTTTCTGTGTACTTCCAAATTTTTAAAACAATTTTTAATACCTTACTTTCTAGTTTCTAATTTATTTTAAAAACAAGTTAATTTTAGCAAATCATAAGGAGTTGTTTGTTTTACGAAACATTATCAGTTAGACAGTTCGATTTGAAAGAAAAATTGAAACTGCTTATAATCTTTTCCTGGTAAAAATAAAATAAATCGATTTTAGTAGGTAACACTCAAATAAACTTAAATAAAAACGGGCATTGCTTATGAATCATTACTAGAAAGAAACCGGAAGTAGCAGGTAACTGCTATAATGTAAGCTTTCAAAATTAGTTTCTTTGCTTCAAAACGTATTTCTATTACCTTGTTTACACACACACATACACACATAATTCCAAGAATCATGTTTTTGTACCCAGGTATGTCCAAAACGTAAAGATAGACCAAAATTTCCAGGTCGAATATTTAGAAAATTACAATAATTTTCATATACTACGAATACTTGAAAGTACGAAGTGCATCCAGAAAGTAAGTTTCCCTACTTAAAAGAAAAAAGAACTCACACTTTCAGGGACAGATTTATTGGCAACATGTACAGCCATGTTTCAGCTATTTTTCGACATAGTCACCATCAGAATTGAAATACTTGTCGTATTGTGGAATCAACTTTGGTATCCCTCTGTGCTAGAACTCTGTCGCCTCTGAATGAAACCAGCCTTCCTGTCCCAGAACACCTTGCACATACCTTTCAGTACCGACAGTGTCTGTTTGATTTTGGTCCTGACCGAAGATCCACTATGACGCCATTACATTGACAGTTACTTAGTTTCTGGGGTGAAGTGCGAAATCCCAGTCTCCTTGCCCGTGACAATCCCGTAGAGGAACTCGTCGCCGTCATCGTGATACCGTAGCAGAAATGTCAGTGCTGCTCCTAAGCTTTAAATTTAGTATTTGGGTGTCAGTTTCGGCTCATAAACCTGGCATAGAGGACGATGAATTTCAACTGGAGCAATGCTTTGTGCATTCAAGATCATCGACCGAACCTTGCAGACGGCGAGAGAAAGAATCAGAGTTTCCATTTCGGACCACTGTTACCACGCTACTGGCACGAATCGGGACCTATCCAACTGGCATATTATTGATACGTCATAGATCTGTTACGCATGCGCAATTGGCACGGCTAATTACATTTACTTTAATGGGAAAAATATTGGGAAACTAACTTTCTGGGTGCGCCTCGTAAAAACAATCTTGCTTTAAAAAATTAGTCTTGCTATTTTAATCAGCACAATTTTGGAATATCTAAAAAATATATACTAAAACTAAATTTTTCGGTGCAACAGCCCCTAGGGGGTCATGGCCTAAGGTGCCAATCTCCGTTTCCGAAACCGAGGGCTCTGGGGTGCGAAGCATATATAAACCTTACGAAATCTCCAGAGTTTAGTTTTCAAGCACGCTTGGTCCTCAGTTTGTCTACCTACTGAAGGGATGAAAGACGGAATCAACCTTGCCCAGTCCGGGTATTGAACATCGGACTACCCCAACGCCACTGGATTTAAGAAATATGTACAGTAAATGAAAAAGAGAAAATTCATCTTACCGCATAATAGACAAAATATGTATAGTAGAAAATAAAATTTTATATCAAATTCTATCAAAATGTTTCTCTCTAAAAACCAAAATTTTACAGGTGTTTGAAATTTTAAAACAATAAAAATAAGACACAAAATGAAAGACATAAATGAAGTTTAATAAACGCTATTCAAGGTTAAAACCACCACTCATTCATTTCCGGTTTGAAAGTAATATTGAACCAGGAAAACACAAAATAAACAAATCGCAGAATTCCAGACATAAATGAAGTTGTAGAAACTTTATTCTATGTCAAAGCCTTCATAGTCACCCTCCCAATGTGAAAGATATATCATATTTAAACTACAAATTCGAATGGAAGACATTAAGTGAACTGACATTCCTATATATTTCTCTTTTGACGCATTAAATTGTCATACATTTATAAAAGCCATAGTTTAGTATCACTAAAAATATAACATCTCGATTCAGACATATATAAATTTTCTCATTTTGAAAGAATTGGTTACATTAGTGTTGTTCAAATATAAACGCTTCAAATGATTTTCTGTTTGTGTTTATATTTTAGATATGAAATGTTCGTATATTAGAACTTATGAAATATGTAAACCCCTCTTCCTATTCCAATTTAAAATTGCAAATGTGAAATTAAGTGAAGAGCAGTGCAGTCGCCAAATATACACGATTGAAATATCTAAATATTCATGACTAAAATAAACACTTTCTCTGTTGTTGAGAAATAAATATTTAGTATTTCCTGCGAAAAATAATCTTAGGTATTGAAAAATTCATGTTATGCCATACTAAATTTTCTTGCACACTTTTTCTTTTAGAATATCAGAGAGAAAATAAGACGTCATAGAGATGGTTAAAAATTAAAAGAGGGATGAGCAAATTAAATGCGATAAGGTTTAAAATTTTTGTGAGAGTGGTTGTGTTTATTTTACCAGCAGAAAAATTGTTTAACTAAACAGTTTATTTTCACAATGCTTT
>CM063509.1:11262493-11272493 GCA_032207245.1 Pardosa pseudoannulata
GATTGCATCGTTAAAAGATTTCCCTGAAGTCGAACCGATTGCTCTTAACGATGTAAATTGTTCGAGAAAACCGGGCAGAACTTTGATGAGCGAAGTTTTAATTTAAATTTCGATTCCGAAATGTAATGTTTTCGGCAATCGGGATTTAATTAAGATTTTCATTAACGTTCCTTTTTTTTTTAGCTATCATGTCGAAAAAATCGTTCTGAAGACCTCAATATAATGATCCTATATAAATAAGGTATATAATGATATTCTTATAAGAAAACATTGAATATTTACTTTCCGTGTCATCGACGATTATGTACTTAATCATAAAGCCACGATATGACTCAAAAATTGTTTTTCCGTATCATTTCAAAGACACTTATAAAGATTTTCACTATAAACAGCCCAACTTAAATAAATTTGTAAAAACTCTTTTCTGTGTTCTCCTCTAAAATTTGAATTTTGTGACATATTATCATTCACTTCCTAGATGCAGATACATATAACTTGAGTGTTCTGTTTTTTATTTTTAGTTCTGTTCCTAGTTCTGGTTTAACACAAGAACAGGGTGCCCCCGCCAACTTGGTGATAAAGCTCTAAACACGGTAGCCTAACATTTTCTAATTATCTCGCCGTGTCCACATAATCTGTATTTATATTTTGATTTATATTATATTGGTGTACAACTGTCCTTGAGCCTCTTTTCTTATATATTAAATACCCGTAGTTCCGTAAAAAGATGTAGTGAACCATTAATAGTTTGTTTAGTTTACCATTCGTTTTAGTAAACATCGCCAATAATTTCTCCACGTTTGCCAAGAGATACCCTATTCTAAAGTGTTGCCATTTCTTTTAATATAAGTCCATCAAGAAGTACTTCATAAGTCCATAGAATCACCAAATATTGGTAAGGAATTCTTTGATACCACCTAACAGTTACTGTCGATGTTAAAACATAACCATTCTGTCATATAATACGAAATTATAACGCGTTGCCATTCAACGATAGGAGAATTGTATAGCTTCATTTTACCCCGTGAGAAGAAAGGAAGGGCTTGACTAAAGAACTGGGTTCCCCCGCCAACTTGGCGATAATGGTTTAAGTATGGTCGCCTCACATTTTCTTCTGATCTCACCGTGTCCAAACAATCTGTATCTGTATTATAATTTATATGGTATTTGCATCCACTCTCTTTGTGTCACTCTTTTCTTATATATTAAAAATGTACAATGCTTAAAAAAATAGATATAACAAACCATTAATGGTTCACTATGGTTGATTTTTAATCATTTGCAGCCGTTGCGTTCGCAAACTGTTAAAGAATTCATTGCCCATCAATATAAATATCCGGTTTTCAAGTCGTTTTCTTTAATTATGTAAGAGTATATAATTCTATTACGATGGCGCACTGTGCATTCATTAAAGTCGCCAGAAAAAGCAAGAAATACAATGTCTGGATGAATTGCCTTTTTCTTTTAGTAAATTTCGCCAATATTTTCGCCAAATTTGCCAAGGGAAACCCAATTCTTAAGTAGTTCTAGGTACAAATGTAAATCAGCAAATGTATCTTTTATATATGCGATAATATATCTATGGTTACTATACATCACAAAAATACTATCAAAATACGACTAAAATATTTTGGATTCGGTATACAATCGAGTAACCCTTAGACGAAAAATTTGGTGATATATTTTGGAGATAAAAAAAATTTCTGGCACTTTCAGCGCTTTCACTGACATTAGAAATAATACTGACATAATTACATAATTACTGACTCGATATTTTACTCCAGGTTCAAAAAATATCATCTACATTACCTAAACGATTCGAGTAAGGATAGTACTCTTTGCCAAGCGAACCCCTCTACCGTAGATAAATGAGAAGAAAACACATATGGTGAAAAATTTATTACACCGAATATAATGTAAATATTAGAAATATATTATTTTTCAAATTTATATTCCAGTTAAAAAGTTTGAGGTTTCAGGCATTTAAGGTATACGTCTACGTTCGGAGAACTTTTTCTTTTAAACGTAGAAACTAGTTCATGTTTTATTTTTTATATGATCATAGAGAATTGCACTCAAAAAATTTATTCCTGGAGACGTTTTTATAAAATTTCTAATACATGAAGAAAATTTAGTAAACAAAATTGGGTTTTTTCCAAAGGTTTAATTTTTTAATAAATTAAATTATTTCAATATTTTTTGACGCAACACATTTCTTATACACTGGACTAGTGAATCACTTAAAATCTTTGCTTAACTTACATTTGGTAAAAAATTTGGGTCCTTCAAAATCATAGACATTGAATTTGTAACGAATTTTCAATATCTTTATATATAACTATCAGTGTAACGTCATTAAAAATTATCCAAATTTAAAGCTTTTAGGTCATTTACTAGTAAATACTATCGAAAGCATTCGTAATAATTTTCAACAAAATATTTTAAGAACTTTTTGAGAAATCACGTTTCAAGTTTCAACATTTTATTAAAAATACCGTTCTGACAAAAACGCATTTGAAGTTTATGGAGGCAACTTTAATTATTAAAAAATTAAAATACATGTTTGAAATTCCCCACACTTTCTTGCTTCAAAACTTACTAATTGCCGAGTTGCTAATTATTAAAAATACTAGAAAAATGTTTAAACTAATCTTCATGAAAATTTAAAAACTTTTGTCCAAAAAAGTACTTTTTAAAAAATTTTAAATTCACAACTTCCGGTTCCGAAGTCGCTACTTCCGTTTTGTTTTGACGGCTGTCACTGATGTTTAAACAGCTGTCACTTTTCTTTAAAATGCCGTAGAGACAAAACAAAAACAGATTTAGAAGCCTAAAAGTTGAAGTTTTACAATAGAGAAATAAATAAAATTATGATTTTTGGCAAAAAATGACGTTTTCAATGTAGACGGATACTTTAATGAAGTTTAATTGACAGTGAAAATTGTCTTTCCTAAATAACGTCGTTTCAAAACGATAAAAACTCAATAGTTAAATTGTTGACTTATGTATCTTTTAAACGCACCACGTTCCTTAATGAAAATTTAATAAGATACACATTAATTATTTAAATTTACTTATAACATAATATTAGGTTTATGTCTGAATTATTAAGTATAAATATCGTGAATACTAACTTCACTGTAGACAGAAATTTATCAGTGCGTTAGAGAAAGACAATAAGGGGATTACATATTAATTAATAAGTCTTAATTAATATGCATAACAATCTAGTTATTCAATAGGCTTATAATTTTAATGGTATATTACGACGCATTTAGCTGTATGTTTGACTTACAGATTATAAATTATTGACTGGTAATATTTAACAGATATTAGACTATCTAATTTATGACATTTTAGCGACATATTAGAAATTTAAAAGCTTAGAGTTTTACTATACCGTCCCAATTTCTAATTTATATACTTAACTAATGATAATTTTCTTTTAGAGAAATATTTTGAACAAGCTTTATACGTTAATAATTAATAGTAAGATTAATTAGAATAATTTGGTTGCTAAATTATATGTATCATTTTAGCAATATGTACTTTATAAACTGATGAATCACTTCAGTATTTTTTAAATAGCTGTTGTTGTGACTTATCCTCCAGCTGTGTGACGAAGTCTGATAAGATCCTTCAGACCGCTAAGTACAAGAGGGGGGGGGCGGATATATGTCCTCTCTGGGAAGTTCCAAACAGCCCAGGATGTGATTCAGCAGAAACTTGCTGAGCTGGATATTTTGAGCGGACTGCAAAGATCCTTCTGGCTTCGAAAAACTATAAACTCTTAGTATGACCACTTATTAGTCTGCAAATGGCCGTCCGAGAGGCTCTATCCCAACTGTTGCAATATGTTATTGCTACAAATGGGGAGGAAGTCACGGAGACTAAAAAATAAAATGCGTTGTGAGAGTAGACTTATAAAAAAGATCACTCTATGGTAAATACCAACTCAAAAAACACACTCAAGGAGAGAAATTTAAAAAAAAAATGAAAGTATTTTATTGAACATAAATGCGTTGGTCAAAGTAATATGCCAAGAATATATACTCACATACCATCGGGGGTCATAACTGCAAGCCGCCTGTTCAAGGTGAGGTTATTTAAGGTTCAGTCACACTCTCTGCTTCAACCCAAAAATGCGCGCCCTTAAATAGGTGCAATCATTTTTCACCATCGGGATTTCCATGGCAAAACCATGTAGTGTTATAGTGCCAATTATCCACTGGACAGCTGTGCCCTGTAGCTGCAGAGACATTCCATAGAAAGGGGGCACTGCAATGACTCTTGACCACAGAAAGCGGAAAGGTTAAAAGATGACACAAAAAAATGCACGAAAGCAGTACCTTCTTACATTCGAACTGGTCTGAGGGGATGGTACACCATAAAATGTAGCTAACAACCTTTTACTTCGCAACAACTGAGTGAAAATGAAGAGCCAGGATCTTTGCCAGAGAACCAGAATGGCTAGGAAGGATCCCCCACTCTTTCGAAAGTTCAGTGTTGATAATGGATTGATGTTCGAAAAAGGTGAGAGCTGAAGAGGAAAAATTGGAGAGGCTGCAGCAATCTTTAGCTAAGCTATCCTTTCCCCAGTTGCCGAAAGTGTCGACTTGTGATGGGATCCACGGAAAACAAAGTAAAAGGTTAGTTATTAAGTGTCTGAATCAATACTGGTTCATTAAATTGAATACTACACTTCACTAGTATGTTATATCTAAAAGGATAAATAATTTCTTAACGTCTCTCGAGTTTTTAGGATGTTTTTTTTTCTGGATAATACTCCTTTCAATTGAGCTCTCTACTATCCGGATAACTGATAACGTCGAATAATAACTATAACAGAGAATCATACGAGGCACGTACAGGAAGTAGGTTTCCCTATTTAAAAGAAAAAAAGAACTCACACTTCCAGGAACATATTTATTGCCAACAAGTACAGCCATGTTTCAGCTATTTTTCAACATAGCCACCACCAGAATTGAGACACTTGTCGTATTGTGGGATCCACTTTTGTATACCTCTGTCGTAGAACTATGCCGCCTGTGAATGGAACCAGCGTGTGACTGACGTCTTCAGCTCTTCGTCGTTGCCAAAACGCTCACCAGAGAACAAGAATTTCTTGAGGTGCAAGAAAACGGGCAAATTGCTGGGAGCAAGATCAATTTTGTGTCCGAGTGTCAGTTTCGGCTCAAAGACCTGACAGAACTGACGATGAATTCCAATTGGCGCAATGCTTTGTGCATCACCAACAGAACCTTGCAAGCGGCGGGAAAAAGAATTAGAGCTTCCATTTTGGACCACTGCTACCACGCTACTGCCACGAGACGGGACCTGTCCAGCTGGCATGTGATTGATACGTCATAGATCTGTTAAGCATGTTCAATTGACACGGCTAATTACGTTTACTTTAACCCTCTAAGCGGTTCGCACGTACAATTCCGCCAAACCGATGATGTCTTTAAAGCAGTTGTCACGTACAATTTTCGACCGCCAAAAACGTTCCGAAAATGGATGTAATGTACATTTCTGCCAGTGTTTGAGGTAGGAGGGTCAAGTCGATTGTTTGCATCCCTCTTTGACTGACATTTATTGAGGGATACGTCCCTACTCCCTGAGGTACAAAGACGCTGATAGTTTTTCATGGCTTTGTAAATCTGTATTTCGAAGTATTTCGTTTGCGGTAACAGATGGATCTCTAATTGCACCACTTAAATATCTTGGATAACTTTCGTAAAAAAATATAAATAATTCTCTTAAAGAATATTTTTATTTGTAATTTTAGAATCTCTTATTTCTTATGGGATGATCTTCGAGACTTGACGAGCTTGTGTATTAAAAATTAACAATCTGTAATATCTATTTATATATCTATTTATAACTGGAAGTAAAGGGACAATGACGAGGGTTGGTTTCCCGTAATCCATTCTAGTCGACAAAGGGTGAAGTAAAAATCATAGAACGCTTTGGCCATTGACACAATAAACCTTTAGCGTATTTTTGGAGACTTTTTTAATCGGTGTGTTCCACTCGGAGAGTTAAAGGGGAGAACATCGGGAAACTTACTTTCTGGATGCGCCTCATATTTGGTGACTGCATTTAACGGTAACTTAGACTTCAGTATCCAACTTCATTAATTAAAACTTGACAAGAAACAGAATACTATATTCTATCAAATATAGAAAACACCTCGTTGCAAAAATTCCTTTGGGGTACGACAACTAAACTGAGAGAAAGATAATTTTCCGCCTTTAAAAATTCAACCTCAAACCTCGTGGTAACTTAAAAATTATTACTAAAGAAAAATACTGTATTATTAAGATCATACGAGAATTTTTATTTTACCCTGCTATAAAAAGAAAATATTAGAGAACAAAGTGAATTTATTACAAAAACTAATATTTTGAAAAATGGCTACTTTTCGGCATACACTGTCTACCAATGAGTATTTGGACACCTGTGCAAATGACGGTATCTGAGGTCCTGAGGTACGTCACGGACTCCGCCGGTATACATCGTGCAGGAACCAGCATCGGCATGAGTCGCAAGATGCCGCGCAGTTCGGAGCTCTATGATTTTGAGAGAGGTATAATTATCGGATATCACAAATGTGACCGATCCTTAAGGGGCACATCGAGCGATCTGAAGTACCCGAAATCGACAGTGGCCTATGTGATTAAGAAGTGGAAGGTGAGCGGTGATTGTCGGAATTTGCCTCTAGTCGGCAGAGCAACGAAACTGGGAGAGAGAGAAAGACGAGTACTGCCCAGAGAAATTCGGAAGAACCGCACGCAACCGATGGCCCTCATCGGCGAGGAGTTTCAACAGGCATCCGGGAGTACTGTTTCAATGAATACCATCAGTAAGGAAGCACATCTGCTTGGTTTTCATGGTCGTGCTGCTGCCCATAAGCCTTTCATCACAAAGTACCGTAGATCGGTGGAAACAGGTTCTTTGGAGTCATGATTCAAGGTTCACCCTTTACCTTTCGGATGGCAGGGTCTGGGTCTGGCGTCTTCCTGGAGAACGTCTCCTGCAAGAATGCATTGTGCCAACAATCAAGTTCGGTGGAGGTGGAATTATGATCTGGGGGTGTTTCTTCTGGTATGGACTGGTACACTTGGTCCCCATTCATGATAAGCTCAACGCCGATGCCTACTGCACTATTTTGGACGACAATGTGCTTCCTACGTTGTTTCAGTTTTACGGGTTGGACCCCTGTTACTTTCAGGATGACAATGCCATATGTCATGTTTCGAGGTTAATCAAGGCTCGGTATGGTGCCAGTGGAGTTCATCGAAGGGACTGGCCTGCTCAGAACCCAGACCTGAACCCTACCGAGAACCTCTGGGACGAGTTGGATCACCGAATCAAGGGGTGCACTACCCGTCCAAAATCGGTGAAGGAACTCGTATGTCTGCTCCAAGCCGAGTGGAGAACAATACCACTAGCTGTAATACAAAGACTTGGGGAAAGTATGCCCCGGAGTGTTCACACTGTAATTGCCTCTCGTGGAGGCTCTACCAACTATTGATTTTGAATAAAGTTAGTTTTTATTTTCTATCACAGGTATACAAATACTTATTGGTAGACAGTGTAGTAGCTAAGAAATTTCATACCTTTCTCATTCTGGTATATTACATCCAGATTGCAAATAACATGTTTGAGTTACTCAAACTAAACTATTGAGTAACAAACTAGAAAACTTTACCTCAAATTCTCACAGCAACTTCAATCCGCTATCGTAAATAAAAATACAGTTCATAAATTATTAATCTCAGAACCCCAAAAGCGCCCCGGATGTTGGTTTGCAGACTCCCGGGAATGCAAGATAAAACTTAATTTAAGATGTGCATCGCTAAGGAAATTTTCTGCTCCGGAGATGCAGGTGCGATATAAATAGCTGCCTGCACGCTAATTGAAGCATGGGATGGCATAAATTAAGCATAAATGGGTCGAGAAGTTCTTACAGGTAATTGAACATAATAAGTGTATTAATAAAATAAATTTATGAGCGCTTTAACCTCAATCTAACGTATCGATCTCGAAATAAGAACGTGTTTTGTTCTGAAAAACAAAAGTGCTTAGACAAGGTTCCCACTCTTTTTCCAGAAAAAAAATTAAGAACTTTTTAAGGACTTTCTAAGGACCAAAGTAACTTTTTATAAGGACCTACTTGAAATACACGGCATAACGACATAAACCGTATTTCCCAAGGAAGCTATTTTAATGATTACGAACCAGACAAGGCATGTTCAATAAATGGCCTACAATATTTCAGAATTAAGTTTAAAAAATACCTAAAAATTAGTAATAAGATATTTCTATTTGACAAAAACTAATATTGAAAAATGTACATCTAAAGCTTTTTCATTGATCAAACTAGAAATAAATTGTAAATAAAATACAATATTATAAACAGTACTTTCTGAGGGTTTAAAAATGACTCTGATATATATATATATATATAATATATATATATATGTGTGTGTGTGTGTGTGTGTGTGTACTAACCAATTATACCCGATGTTGCCAGGAAAGAAGAAAGTTTTAGACTTTTCTATTACATTGAATGCAAGGAAAATGAAACTTCCATAAGTAACTGAAATATCTTCAAACCCCCATCCTCCATGCTTCATTTAATTAACATCTGCATGACTGTCAGCTATTAGGAAAGGGCAGCTGACTTTATACTTTAAACCTTTTAAGTATACGAAAGATTAATTATGGGTCAAATAATAAGTAATTAAAAAAAACTGTCCCATAAGAAAACCGATAGGAAATCAAGAGACGACGGTGGATCGCGTCGATGGAGAAATGGATGACATTCCAATTTAAAAATTAAGGAGTTTTAAGGGCCCTTAAAAGTGAAAGCTAAAATAAAGGAGTTCTTAAGGACTTTTAAGGACAGTGGGAACCCTTTCATAGGGCATATTGATGAAATGGAGTAGGCTATAGGAATTCTGTGTTGAGAGACACAGGAATCTTTTTATAATCGTGATGGATATTCGAAGAGAATTTTATGTTAAAAAGATATCTTAAAAGGGCAACAGATTTCAACCAAAGAAAGCATTGATTTTACTCTGATTTTTTAAACTGGATTCGGTATTATTCGGATTATAGAAGGACCTTTATTTTACCCTGAAGTAAGCCGTAAAATAAAGAAAATATTAGGGAACAGAATGAATTTATTACTAAAAGTTATCTAGAAAAACGGCTACGTTTTTATACGAGGCGCATCCAGAAAGTAAGTTTTCCTATTTAAAAGAAAAAAAAGAACTCACACTTTCACGGACATATTTATTGGCTACAAGTATAGCCATTTTTCAGCTATTTTTCAACATAGCCACCATGGTAGACTTTCAAATTGGCTAAAATCGACCGAAAATTCGAATTTTCGATTTTAGGGAATAGTGAAAGAATATATCATTAGGAATACGGAGCAAAAAGAACTTTTTAGTTCCCATCATTTTATCATTAATTATGGGTATAATAAACTTATCATTACTTATGGATATAGCAGTAATAACTTCAAATACTGTTTACTGAGAAGTAAACTTTTCATGTATTACAAATGTTTCAAGTACTCCAGGCGCATTGAAAATAGATCCTTGTCTCTGAAATTCCAGTATTATTTATGTAACAGTTTATAAAATAAGGTCTAGTTGAAACGGGTATGTTTTGAAGCATATAATATGTTAGTTATGCATTTTAATTAACCGCTATAACTATCTTTTCTGCAAAATATGGATATCATCATCAAAATTATTTTCTTTTTATATTTTCTAGGAATGTTTATGGAAACAGCTTCATTTTTTTTGCAACATCTATAAGGTATACTTACAATTTTTTTATCATATTTTATGCAAAATGGATGCGCCTGGAACATTTTTAATTAAGATAATTATGAAACAATTAATAACTAATAAATCCAAAACTAATTAATATTTTGCCTTCAAATTTTTTAAATATTTATATATCAATAGTACTAATAACA